>SRLM01000295.1:0-43434 GCA_015708895.1 Populus ilicifolia | reverse complement strand
GGTTGTGAAGTTTGTGCATCACTCTTCCAGCTAAAATTTGGATGATTTCTCCAACCAGGGTTGTATGTTTGTGAGTATGGGTTATGGTTGGCCTTTGGAAACTGTTTAAAGCATGGACTTGTTCATGAAGACATTCCTTAAAAGAAGGCAAGGTTGGACAGTTATCAGTTGAATGTTTATTTGTTTCACATATTTGACATGCAATGTTTTCAACAGATTTTATTTGACCACTCTTTTTCAATTCTAGTGCCTCGACTTTTCTAGCTAAAGATGCAAACTTGGCTTGAAGGTCATGATCTTCCCTAAGGTTGTACATACCTCCACTAGATGTATGAGGTTGAGTTTTACTCGGTGCCTCATAAGTACCCGCGGTGTCCCAATTTTGAGCATTTTCAGCTAATAAGTCTAAGTACTCCATTGCTTCATCAGGGTCTTTATCTTCAAAAGTTCCATTGCACATCAATTCAACCATTTGCCTATCTTTAGGCGTTAACCCTTCATAAAAATGTGAAACCAATCTCCATGTTTCAAAACCATGATGAGGACAAGTACTAAGTAAGTCTCGATACCTATCCCAACATTGGTAAAATGTTTCTCCTGGTTTTTGAGTGAAAGTGGTGATTTGTCTTTTGAAAGAGTTTGTTCTATGAGATGGGAAAAACTTCTTTAAAAACTGTTGTTGCATTTCATCCCAAGCACGAATGGATCCTGGTCTCAAATTTTGTAGCCATGTTTTAGCTTTATCTTTTAATGAAAAAGGAAAAAGCTTTAATCTGATGGTGTTCATGCTACAATTTAGATTATTATATGTGTTACAGACCTCTTCAAATCCCCTTAAATGCATGGATTTTCCAATTCAATACCATGAAAAAAAGGTAATAGTTGAATAATGCCTGGCTTAAAATTAAAATGAGATGCATCGGCAGGGAAAACTATGCATGATGGTGCACTTGTTCTTGTTGGATTCATGTGGTCTCTAAGTGTTCTAGCACGGTTATTCTCATTATTCTCATTATGAAGTGATTGATTATCTTCTTCAGCCATATTTTCTGAAAATGATGAGGATACCCTACAAAGTCTACCACTTGATGTACGTGACCACACTCTCATGCACGTGTAGGAATAGAATAAAAGGAAAAGGAAAACAAAAGAAGAAGAAACAAGAGAAAAGAAACAAAGTTATATACAAGAAAAGTGAAAAGAGAAAATAAAATAAATATTATAATTTATACAAAGCTTACCTCCCCGGCAACGGCGCCAAAAACTTGACACGACAAAGAGATTGATGTCTTCTCCCAAGTGCAGGAGTGTCGAAGTAATAAATAACCCGGCAAGACCGGGGTCGAACCACAGGGAGGTTATTGTACAAATTATAAATAACAACAATAACAATAATAACAATAATAATAATAATAATAATAATAATAATAAAGAAAGAGAAGAAGATGATGATGATGATGAGAACTTGGAGATAGAATATTAAAGTAAAGATTAAACAATGATAATAACAAATGTCAAGGTTAGAGGTTCCACTAATGGTATGTCAAACAAGTATAGTATAAACTCTTATTGTTCAATTGGAAACCACACATAAAGGAGGTTCCAATCAGATTATAGATTGTTAACATGATTACATTAGTCATCTTATTCAATTAATGCTAATACTTGTAAATTTCGTCAAGCATTCATGATTATAACTTATGTTAACAACAAATCAAGTTCCTTTCATAGCTCAGGTGTCGGTTATACCATACAGTATGGGCTATGAAAGTGCCAAGCATTTGTTGTACCAATTGTTATACAACATAAATCAAGATTAATCATTTAACAAGCAAAGTATTAAAGAGTGAACAAGATAACAAATATAAAACATGTTAGTATTAAACATTAAAGTCCATATTAAGTTTATACCATACTTATTCTTACACCATTAGTGTAACCTTTTCACCTTGACATAATTAACTTAGCTAGACATAATGGAAGAAAGAAAAATGGATAAACAAAATAAGAACATAAATAAGATAAGAGTTAACAAAGCAAAGGAAAGGAATTAAAAGGTATAAACTTGATATTAATGAAAGCAAAGCATAAACATTATAAAAAATACAAAGAGAGAAAACAAGAGTATGATCTTGATCTGGACACCAGATGCCTAAATGCATGGCAAATGCCTCCTTTTATAGGCCAAAATTGGGAACTATTGATTTGATGACTAATTGATGAGTAGATGACCAACCCTTGACTTGGTGACAATCCTTATCTTCTCTTGTCTGCCCAAAACGTCATTGATGACAATTGTCTCAGCTTTCTTGTGTAAAAAATTCAGCTCATTTCGACTTCTAGAACTCCAGATATGGCCAAAATACTGAACAGTGCTCGGGCTGGAGGACAGATTCGGGCTTCTTTGTTGTTGCAACAATTTGGACTTGAAAATGGCCTTTTTAGATCTTGGGCTCCATAGGAAAGTTGTAGGCCTATGTCTTACCTTTCCATCCATATAAAGTAGACCTAAATATGAGATCTATAGCTCCAGATATGACCCAATTACTGAACAGTGTCCGATTTGGATTGCACCGACATCTCTTTTCTAAGTTTGATAATCTCTTTGCCTTTGCAATTGAAGTTCTTAAAGTCATCAATCAATCCTTTCATTTATGTGATAGGCCTGCATTGAAAATGGACATTTACCACAAATTAAAGGTATCTTATATTATTAGATAGATTATTATAAAACGTACTTTAGTTAAGGAGTTATTAATACTTCAAGTGCAAAATGATGATGTAAAACCATGATAAAAATGCACTTTTGAGTACTAATCATTTATTAAAAAAATTTTGATAGTAAGTGAAGAAGCAAGAAGTTCACTTGAATAGTCCAATGTTAGTTTTTTGTTTAAAGGTTTTGCAACAAGCTTGGTATGCAACATATCGGCATCCTTCAATAGATTAATAATGTACTTATGTTGATTGAGAAAAAATCCTTTAGAGGAAGCTGCCATTTCAATGCTTAGAAAATACTTCAAGGAAGCAAGGTTTTTAATTAGAAATTGTTGCTAAAGAGGTCTTTTAAGCTAAGTAATGGAATCACCATTACTCCTTGTTGTAATGAGATCATCCATATGTATTAGCATAACTAGTTTATAAGTGGAATCAAGTTGAGTAAACAAGGAAGAGTTTGTAGTGCTTTTTGTAGAACCAAGATCTTCAAGAGCAACACTTAATTTAGTATGCCAAGCTTGAGAACTTTGCTTCAATCCATGGATAGATTTATGAAGTTTGCTAACTAATTTAGAGCTTTCATTCTAAGGATGTCTAAAAGGAAGTTTCATGAATATTTTTTCTTTAAGATCTTCATGTAAGAATGCATTTCTTACATTTATTTGGCAGAGAAACAACCCCTGGTTGATAACAACAGATAGAAGAACTTTGACAATAATCATCTTGGCAACAGGAGCAAATGTCTCCTTGTAATCGATACCAAATTTCTAAATGAAACCTTGAGCCACGAGACGAGTTTTATGCAAGTTGATTTTTTCATTTAGCTTAAATTTTATCTTCAATATCCAACAACAACCTCCAACCTATTTTCCAACAAGTAGTGGTATTATACTCCATATGTGATTTTTAGTAAGAGCTTTCAATTCTTTATTTATTTCTTGTTGCCATACTTTTTATGATTGAGCTTCTTTAAATATCTTGGGTTTATGTACATTTGATATAGAAGTAAGAAATGTATTATATGCTAGAGAGAGTTGATGATAAGACATGAACCTAAAAATAAGATATGTCACATTGTAGGTGACATAATTTTGCATTCTAGATGGTGGCTAACATGTTCGAAAAGAAACTCTTCTAGTACTTGGTAGAACATTAAGAGAACATGGCAATTCTTATATATTGGTATTGTAAAGTTGGAGATTGCTGGAATTAAAGGTAGGATGAACAACAACATCATTGGAAATAAATGCATTATAAAGCTGATTTTGTTGGTCAGTAACAATATTTGTAGGATCAGATGCAATTTGAAACTAAGTCTGTCAGTCATGACTGGGAAGAGTAAGGTTAGAACTTGGGATAACATATGAAAGCTGGTTAATATTCTCACTATGAGGCAAAGGAAAGAAATTAAATGAGGTCTCCTTATGATTTTCTACAACAAAATAAGGTGTATCTTTAAGAAATTGAACATCCCTGAAAACATATAATTTATTCAACAAGGGGTTATAACATTTGTATTCCTTTTTAAGTTATGGAGTAACCCAAAAATATACCCTTGATAGCTCTAAGATCCAGCTTGTCACGATGTGTAATTGGTAAGTGCATAAAACAAGAGTAGTCAAATACTTTAATATGAGATACATCTAGAATTTTATCGTACAAAACTTCAAGAGAAGATTTAAAATCCAACATTTGACTAGGTAAGTGATTTATAAGATAAGTAGCTATAAGGACTTTATATGACTAAAAACATCTGGGAATATTCATTTGAAGAATGATGGCACAAGTTTTTTTAAGCAAATCATTATTTTTGTATTCAGATTTTCTATTTTTTTTAGGTGTGCCAACATAGTTAGTTTGATGCATAATTCCATTAGAAAGTAAATATTTTGACATGTCTTTGGACATATATTCGGTGTCATTGTTAGATCAAATGATTTTAATACGAGCTGAAAACTTATTAATAGCTAACAAATAAAAATCCTTAAAACAATCCAATATGTCATGTTTAGCTTTTAGCAAATACACCGAAGTAACTCTAGAGAAATCATCGATAAAGGTAATAAAATATTTAAAATCATCAATGGAAGTATAGAAGGGTCCTTATACATTTGAATGAATAAGTTTAAATACATGAGTAGTTTTTGACATTGAAGAAGTAAAAGGAAGACTTGTAGATTTCAAAGAATAACAAATCTCATAATTAAGAGGTTCATGTATTTGAACCAACTTTATTTTACTAACAACAAACTCTAAAAGGTGAGCTAGACGATGATGCCATAAGAAGAGCTAATTTGAAGGATTAGTCGTTGTTTGAAAACCCCTAGAGACTTGAGATTTATGAGAGATATAATAGAAACCATGTAGGGAAAAATCCTTTACTAATTATTTCCTTAGTGATAAGATCCTGAAACATAACTTTGGAACTTCACAATTTAGAGTAGATGCAATCTTATTGACAGAAGGCAACTGAAATGGAAAGGATGGTATAAACAGAATATCAAACACTATCTTATTAGAGAGTAGGTTGATTTTTCCCTTCCCCTTAGCATAAACACTTTTTTTATCAACTATAGAAATAAACATAGAATGGACGAATGACTTAAAGTCATGAATGTTATTTAATTTGTTTGATATGTGATGAGTGACACTAGAATCAATTATCCAAAAATTATGTAAATTTACAAGTTCCAATGCAGTTATAAAAGCAATTAAATTATCTTGACTATTTTTTATGTCTTTATGTCTGTTTCTACTAAAAACATTTAGCAAAATGATTAAGAAGAGCAATTAGTTATTTTTTACCTTGACTAGTTAATTTATCATGTGACTTTCTTTAGTCATGATTGTCTTGCAAATATTTTGCAAAATCAAATATCAGAGTTTTAAAATTGACAGAGAAGCTTTTAGTGAAATTTGCATCATTATTTGCAAGGTATAACTTATGATTATTTGCATGTTTTGGCTGTCTTCTCGTATCCTTTTCAAATTTAGGCTTATTTTTCAGATGAAAAATCCAACAATAATATGGATTATGACCAAGATTGTGGCAGTATTAAATCAATTAATTTCCTTCACAGGATTTAAAATCAAATAGTGGTTTGTACTGACCATGATTAGAAAATCTAGAATTCATGTTCGACATCAATTGGTTTGATAAGCATGAGTATCAAATACCCTAACTTCATAAGTCATTACTTTTCTGCATATTTCTTCACATTGAATGGTAGTGCAAACTGATTTCAAGGATGATAATTCTAGATTCATCAGAATGTGGCTTCATAGGTTTTGAAAATTCAAGTTGAGACTTGCCAACAACTGAAAAATTCTATGTTTTTTAGTTCTTTTCCGTAATGTGGTGGCATCTATAATGTGATGCTGATACATTTCCAATTCATTCCACAAGCTCTTAAAGCTTTCTAATAGTTAAATAAAATGTTTTTCTTCTTAGTGAAGGTTGACAACCTTACAATGAATTTATAAAATTTTGACAAAGTTATTTTAATTTTCATACATGTTATAAGTAACATCCCATGGGTCCTGGGTCCAATGATGATTCTAAGAAACTAAAATTTTTAACAAGGTTCGTTCCCATAAAGTTAAGAATACAAAATAATCATCTAGTCTTTAAACAACCATGCTTTATATTCTATATCATTAACTTCGAGGGAAATGATGAACTATTTATAAATCCCAATTTATAACTCCACCAAGGATAGTTGCAACAATCCTTGACTAAGAAAGATAATTCATTTAATAATACAAAACTTAATCTTTCAAAAATGTTTATATCATAACAATTTACTAACATGAAGATCGTTGACCAAATATAAATGACATCCTTTAAATGATCTTTCATGACAGTACAACTGATTCCGCCTATAGTTTAAGAATTCAAAAACTAATGTCATAATAGCATGAAAATTTTTGAGATAAAGCTATATGTAAAAACAAAATTCTTGATTCATTCTTCAATCACACATACACATATAAGCATGGAAATTATACAATAAGAAAAGATAATCTTGCACATAATTTCTCCTGTGATTTTTGTTATCATATAATAATAAAATATCTGTGATGTCTTTAATAATTATCTAATTAAAAAAATAATAAATCCATATAAATCTTGAATTTTACACATTTCTCAAATACAATTAAATATATATAATCAAAATATAAATTCAACAATAAATTTATTTTAAAATTCAATTTTGTGAGAAATAAATATATGAAAAAATATAAAGTATAAAAAAAGAAATATATATATATATGTTTATAATTATATTCGACTTCCTCATTTCCATTCTCAATTGAAAAAATGCCTCCCATGTTCACCTTCATCGAGAGCAAGTAATTTTACCATTCGTATTCTAGGGTTTGACCTAGCGGTGGAAGAGGCTTGTCTCCTTTTACTGCATCTGGATTCGAGCCCTAGCGTGCACGCCTATCATCCCCGCGTTGCCTTACATGCCTACTGGGTTTGCAGGGTATTCAGTGGGCCGTGGGGATTAGTCGTGGTGCGCATAAGCTGGCCCGGACACCCCACGTAAAAAAAAAAAAAAAAAGTAATTTTACCATTCCTGGACACAAACAAATCCTTCCATGAAAGAAATAAATAGGCAGCCAAGATTTCAGAAACACAAGCTGCCGCTAATCATAGGTTACCGGTGATGTGCTGCGAGTCAAATTTCATCATGTAAATAAAGTTCTGCCTAGGTAGATGATCAAAAAATTATTGCATAAGAAGTATTTAACAAGAATTACTGCAAAAAAAATAAAATAAAAATGCTTTTAGAGTTACAAAGCAATCTCAGGCACCGTCATGAAATATCAAAAAAATTTAAATTTAATTTATTATGTATTTAAATTATTTTAATGTATTAATAACAAAAATAATTTTTAAAAAATGTACACAAAAACCAGCAGCTGTGTCACAACAAATCTTCCTAACCACCATTGCCACAACAAACACAGCAACTATCAGCCTCCCATCGTTCACCTGAAGCCTAAGCCACACTTTCCATTCTGGTTTCTCCTCCAAAGTCACTGTAATCTTCCCTTCTTCGCCAGCCACCCCCGAGGCGTCTTCATCCTTCCCTTCAATTCACGACTAGGACCGCCACCGTGAACACCAGCCCATTCTCCCTCGTATAATTAAAGACCATTAACCGCGATCTCCACATCGAAACCAGTCACCGTAGCCACAGAAACAGTAGCTGAATCCTTTCCATACCATCACCTCACAAATGACCAAAACTCTTCCTCACCTTCGCTCCATCGCAGCCCACAACTATTCTCTCCACGATTAGCAGCCTCTTCACAATTACCAACCACCAGATTGACCATCGTGGTTTAACCATCAACCGACAAACCATGAAGGAGAAAGAAGCAGATAAAAAAGGGGAAGAAATAAATCGATTGTGTGTTTGTGGTTTTTTGTTTTTGTTTTGCAGGTGAATGTGAATATTAAATCTTTTAAAAAACACTATTAAAAAGCAGATAAAAAATAAAAAAAATTAAATCTTTTTAAATCGCTTTTAAAAAGCATAAACAAATGAGCTTACAGTTATAATAATAATAATAAAAAAGTAAAAAAAAAAAAAAAACCTGTAGAGAAACCTCCCGATAAAAAAAGAAAAGAAAAGAAAGCAACCCTGTGTCTCTGGTCTTGAGACTCTCAAACCCAACCAACGGGGTAAAGCACCCCACTCCCCTCCTATCTCTATTCCCATTCCATTCCATACTGCAAGCATTGGACTTGGATTATGTCTGAATCGCAAAGTGAGTTTTCTTTCACAATTCTTGAATTAATTTATTATTTACACGTTCACATTCTTCTTCTTCTTGTTTTTACCCTTCGTTTTTTATTGTCGATTCTGTATATTTGGTTTGTTGGTGATGTTGAAGCTTCAATCATTAACACAAAAAAGGTTTTCTTAGGTTGGGTGCCATTTTATGCTTACATCTCCTATTTGATGTATGTAAAGTACAAAACCTAGAAACCTTCTATTTCTTTTGATTTGTATGTTTTGGGAATTAATTTTCGAAAAAACCAGTTCTCTTAGTATCTGTACAAGAAAATGGGCTTCATAAAATTACTTAAACTATATAATTTCGAGCATATGGACTGAAATAACATGATGGGACACAAGTGGGTTTCTTGGATCAAATTCTGCAATGAGCAGTGCACTGTTATCAAGAAAAAGCCTTGATAAAAGGGTTTCCTTGCGTAGTCAATGTTTTTGTTTTGCGTTGTTGCAACTGAACTAATCATGTATGGTGTTGTCTACAGTGGATGAAAACGCTTCTGCTTCTATGAGTGAAGATGGAGACATGGATCAAATTGTGGAGAGTTCTAATGGTAAAGAGTTGGCGATTAGTGAAGCAAGTTCTGATATGGAACCGTGTGTAGGCATGGAGTTTGAGTCTGAAGAGGCTGCCAAGGTGTTCTATGATGCCTATGCTACGCATGTGGGATTTATCATGCGCGTCGATGCATTTCGACGATCAATGCGTGATGGGAAGGTTGTATGGCGTCGACTTGTTTGCAATAAAGAAGGATTTCGTAAGTTAAGACCTAGAAGAAGTGAAAACAGGAAACCTCGAGCAGTCACAAGAGAAGGTTGTAAGGCAATGATAGTTGTGAAGAAAGAGAAAGCAGGAAAATGGGTTGTAACAAGATTTGTAAAGGAGCACAATCATCCCTTGGTACCTACACCTGCTAATGGTCGTCGGACTGTGCTTTTATCTCAAACACCGGTGAGCGCAGCAATAGAAAAGTCTCCCTTTTCCTTTTCTTTAAAGAAAAAAGTATTAACTGCCTATTTAATCTCTATTTACCATGTTTCCACTTGTTAGTACCTAGCTGTAATTTCTGGGTTATTCACTAGCATTGATGTTCATTATATTGATCTATCAGTAGATTCTGGTGTCAGTTATTGTGCTCAAATGTTGAATTGGTTATAAGTTTCAATCATCTCATAAGCTGATGGGTAGCTTACTAGCTTTAGATCATTTGAGGCTTTTCCTCGGAGTGTCATGGACAAAGTAAAGCTCAACTGTTTTTACAGTTTAAATAGTTGCTTGCTACATGGACCATTACTATATCTTTCCTTGCTTCAAAGTTTTTTTTTGTTTTTTTTGTTTTCCTGGTCTATTGTTGAAGTTCATGATCAATCATTTTACCTGTTACAAAGCATCAAGCTTAACATGTTGCCTGCCTACACTAGATAACAAGTGCTCTAGTGTTCCTTCTTGCAATATTAGTTTTTGTAAGTTGGATTACTGCAAGATGAGATTATCATTATTTTTCCTCAAGTCTATGGAGCTGTTAAGCACAAGACATACAATAAATTGTGCTATATTCAGAATACAGCTTATATGTTTTCCAGAAGCTACTTGACTTCAGGAAGGGTTGTACAAAAATTCTAAAACAAGTCTTCTTGCAATGGAGATGGGTTTTATTCAGATTATGCCCTTGCAATAAGTCCTGCCTTGTTCTAGCTAGTTGAGATAATCCATAAACCACCGAATGAAGATAATCTTGTTTATGTCAATCCCAAAATTTGCAGCGTCCAAGTCAGTTGTTAAGTATCATAGACTGGATGGCCTGCAAAAGTGAACAAGAAACTGGAGGACAAAAAGTAAGCCTGGTCAGAGGGAACAAAGGCAATTCATCTTACTTCCTGAAGCACAATTTCGATTTCTTATTTCGATTGCATGATAACCTTGTTGAGTGTTAGAGAGACAAACCACATTCAGGAAGGGTTTCCCGAGATTCCTACATGTCTTTTTGAGGCAAATCTACATTTTATTACTACAGTTAGCAGAATTGTCTTCCAATCACAGGAATATTCAAACTTCAAATTGATGTTGTTGAGTGCTATAACTTGTCAAGTGAGATTTTGATAACACGTAATCAAGACAAAATGAGTTGATACCATGTGCTTTACTTGTTCACTAAGGGTGGTTTGAAAGGTGAAGGTTATTGTGAAAGCAGCAAGCTGCAAAGTGTAAAGTAGGCACCTTTTTTTTTTTTTTTTTTGGTTGTGCATGTTCCCTGACTCCTTGCCATGAGAACCTAATCAAGGTGTTCTCCTGTCATTCCAACACATGTTGCTGCATGTGTAGCACCATGGTGCGAACCTGTCTTTGTGCATACAGTGCTGTTCTGTGCTGCATCTTTGATGATAGAGATATCAATCTTTTGCTTCCTTCTTCGCTTGAAGACACCAGCCTGTGATATCCAGGCTGTTTCTTTTGTTTTGGATGGGGTGCACTACTGGTCAAAGGTTATCTATGTTTATGTCTGTGAGGACTAACTATTGCTTAACTGAACAAGCTCAAAACCTTTTGTAATCATGATTACTAGTTGACTCAGTGCTATCTGGAAGTTCCATGTTCCATCCAAAATATAGGTCTGTTCCAGCAAAAAAGAAAGGATGGGTTTCTGTAAGTGACTGTTAAAAAGAAAGATGTTCTTTCGTTTTCTTAATTGAAAAAATCATCAACTTCAGAAAATAGAGCTGTTAAATTATGAACAATTTATGACATTAGAGGAAGGCGGTACTCGAATAATGACCAAAACTGTTGGCCTTCTGGTTCTCTTTTGTACCACTACCAACAGTTAGAGGACACTTTTGTCATTTTTGGAAGTTGGCGGTCTTTGTTGAGGTCATTTTTGTTTGAGCCTTTTTCTGCTTCCCAATGACTAGCAGTGCTATCTGCCATTACCTTTTTTTCAAATAACAAATTTATAGGCCTTCTTACTTTAAATGAAAGATTTTGTGAACTTTTGGATGAAAGATTTTGTAAAGCAATCTTACTTTATTCAACATGGAAGATTCTGGTAGGCAGTGTCACCAGCCATGCCTGAGTTTCATTTGTGTGAGATTATGGGATGTGAAATGTGAGTGAAGTCATTAAATTTTGACTTGAGTGAGCAGTTTTTTTTCTTTGAGATGGTTATCATCTCTAATCTGTAGTGTGCTGTTCATTTTCTGACTGAATCAAGGGATTTCAGAGTCATGAACAATTTCCAGATAGCACCACAAGAGTGAAACTTCAACTCAGGGATACATGTATTTGTAAAATACTGCATTGAGGCTAATTCCTTCTATAGCCAAGAAGCTGGGAATCCTTTGGGCTTTGGGTGTTTATGTTGTATAAAATTGCATTAAGGAGTTCTCAGGATATTATTGTGCTTCTTATATTGTTATGAAAGATTTGCTCCGGTTCACTCTATAAGCTAATAAATGACATTAGATTGATTTTGGGCCATATTAACAAGCATTTATAAACGAATCTCAAGTCCATCCTTATTGCTTCGCTGTGCCCTAAAATAGGAAATATATTGAGCTTTTGGAATCTGATATGAAAACTTCAGCTCCTAGATTGGTTATATACAGAATCCTCTTTCAATGCCTCAACCTTGAAGATGATGATGTGATTATTTTGTTTAGATCTCTATACCTTTAATTCTTGATGCCAATCTAACATGCATTTTCAGTCTCGTGAGAGGTGAAGATCGAGGCTTCAACCATTTCTACAATAATCTTGTTAGTATTTTCTATTTACCATGCAGTTATTTCTTATGTATTCTGTAGGATGAGAAAGATGTAAAGATTCGAGAATTGACCGCTGAGCTACAACGAGAGCGAAAGCGATCTGCAGCTTATCAAGAACAGCTTGATATGGTTATGAGAGATATGGAGGAGCATTCCAATCACTTATCAAGAAACATTGATGACATAGTTCAAAGTGTAAAAGAAATCGAATCAAGGAGGTAGCTTCTGCTGGTCTTGTTTGATATTCTAGTTTGCTTGTCTCTATACAATTTCTTTGAGATGCTGTTACCTTTTCTCCAAAATGTAGTCTGAATCTGTAGTTTCAGCTGAAATGTCCTTTACTTCATATCATTCTGGCCTTTTGTTCTTTTTCTCATCATGATACCTATATCCCACCATTTCTTATAATTTGAGACACATCTCTGGAGTAGAGTCAGGTGTGAACTCAGAAATTCTGAAAATATCTTAGATTCTTTGTTTAGTATTCTTGCGAGGAGATCTCCAGAAGAAGAATCTGATACGATCTCTCTATGCCAATACATGTCCTTGACAGTCTGATCTCTTTAAACCATGCACATGTAGTTCATACAATTCTTCCGTCTTCCAACAGGATTTAGGAAACCATTGTTCTATTGTTTGAACTTTCAGTCTTAGCCTGTTTTTCAGAAATACACAAGCCTCGAAGCTGCTAATTTCTCGACTCTTAATAGTCATTTTTATTTTCCTATAGATGGATAAAAGGAAACATGGCAATATACGGAAGTTCCTGTATGGCAATTGAAAGTTAATAGTTGCCTCCCTATTTTTGCATCAAGAATTCTAGCATTTGGGAGGACTCTGAACTTTGAACCACTCTTGAAAACTTTTAATCTAGAGGTTTTCCAAGGAGATTTTTTCTAACTGCGTGGAAGAGGACAGCACGCTGCCACAAGGGTAGCCTCATGGACAAGTGAAATTTGATCGGAAAGTTAAAATGATTATATCAGTCTTGCTCCAAATATCTACGAGACGAGTAAAATAAACACCAGCCTTTTACAGGTTTTCGTTGCGCTTCGAGATTAAAAATACAGGACAGTAACTTCTTTTTTTCACACTGGAAATTCTTTAACCTGGCTATGAGATCCCTTATCATTTGAGCTAACCTGATTTGGGATCCGGAACATGATATAATATATAGTGAACAACATTGATGGTAAATAAATAAGCACCCCAATAAACACAATCACAGAGAGCGTAGCCACTGCAGTGACAGTATAATAGCTCCCACAGGACAGCTTCCCCACCTTTATCTGTACAAACATCGGCCATTGAAAGTGTCAAGAGCACAATCCCAGTAGTTGACGCCATCACTGACGATAAGAAGGCAACGCCCCTAGCACAACCAAAAGACCTGTGTCCTTCGAATTTATGAGGGCGAAAAAGGTTGAGAAAAACCTTGAGTGATTTGGCTATCGGGCTAGATAAGAGGAAGCAAGCAAAAGATACAACTTCAAAGACAACAAGTCTTTTTGCCACCTCTGGACCCGCGTCACATTCTCGTCGATTTTCAAGGCTATACTGGTTGCGAGAAGCCACGGATAACCCCACGAACACAGCTATCGTGAAGAGTGAGTTGACATTAACGAGGTCATCCAGCGCCTTCTTAAAGATTTCTTTATCGTTAACTTCAGCTTTTCTGGCCACACCGATTAGCTGGTCTAGTTTCTCCAGAAACCTTTCGTCTATATTCAGCCGTTTTGCTTGGCACTCCTCCTCCTGCTCTCTGAAAGGACAACAAAAGCAATCAAACACGCAGGTAAATCTGATCAGTCCCAACAAAACATTGAGTGAAGACACGAAACAGCTAATATTTTACCCGCTCATGATCAGATTATTTACTTCTTCTGTTGCAGCTTTCTCTGTCTGTGTTGGGTGAAGTACTTGAATGAGGCTGGGCTGTATTGCAATTTACACTCGCAGGTTAGGAAGGCACTTCCTTCTACTCTCCTTTGTTGAATTCCTGTAAATACTGGTAGTTGGACCTGTGAAAAGCACTGTGCTGAGAAGAAAGAAGCATCAACTTCAATAATTGATTCTAACAACTCGTGGAACATCAGTATTGTTCAGGTCATTAATGTGGATGGCCAGGTGGTACCTATGACATAAATTCCGAAAGCAAAAGTAATTGACGACTCATCTGCCATGTGCAAAGGTGACCCCATGATTAAAAGAAAGAACTATATTGTTTTTGTTAAAATAATATTAATAAAATTATCTTGTTTTAATAGAATTTAAATTATTATTTTTATTAAAAAATAATTTTATTTCCATGTAATTTTCAAAAGTTTTATAGTAGTATTAAATATCATAATTTATATTTATTTTTGAATTTAATTTTTATTTAGTATTAACAATTTTTTTAAACATACATTAACGTATATGATTTTTTATTTATTTTATTAAACATGAAAATTAAAATTTTAATTTACAATTAAAATTTTTCATGATTTTAGAAAATACGTTAGCATTGCATGTATATTTTTATTTTGGGTTCATTTTTTTTTTTCATGCAACTTGTGGCCGAACAGGGAAAAATGACTAGTATGTTATAAGAATTTATTAGATTTATTTTTCCCCTTTATTTCATTAAGCTAGTGACATTGATTTATATAATTCATTAAATAATCATTTAAATGTAATAATTTCTAAATTATACATATTGCACTTGTTAAAAAATATTAATTATTATTAAAAGTAAAGATTTATTTTCAAATATTTTTGATATTTTAATGAAATTTCATTTTATCATAAAAAATAAACCCTTCGTATCTTAAAATGTCACAATGAAGTTTGCTCTCGATGGCCTAATCAATATAATTCAAATTGTCTCTTATGCTTTGTTTTATTTCATGTTTTAAAATTTGACCAAACTGATAGGTTAACTCCTCACTCAAAATCAAAATCAAGATCTTTACTGGGTCAAGTTTTAACTAAGAGGAGAATTAATATGTTATGATACTATCAAGAATCTTGATTAAACCAAGACTTTGCTGATATAAGAAAAACCAAATAAAAACTTGATAATTTATTTTTAAAAAAACTAATATCATTTTTATTTTTGTATAAAATAAAAAAATTTGTTTAATTTGAATTTACTTGGATCAACCACTCTGACTTGTAATCCGAGACTTAAGTGCATGTTCGAAAATATGATATATTGTGTCTTTTAAAAATATTTTTTTTAATTAAATATGCATCAAAATAATTTTTTATTTTTTATTTTTAATATTAGTACATCAAATATCATAAAAAAAACATCTAAAAAAAATTCAATTTGATGTCGTTTTAGAGGAAAAGCATAAGTTACTATAATTCCAAATAGGTACTAATTTAGATTTTTGGACTATATAATTAGTCTCTTCCATGTTCAATTTAACAAATAACTAAATTATTTTTCGTGCTCCATTGTAGATCAGATCTATTTTTTTTCCAAATATAAAAAAATATCTAGGTATTGTTAATGTGTTTTTTAGTATTTTTTTTAATCATATGAGGATTGACTTGATATGACTTGTTTGATTTAACAAGTCCAAATACAATATGAACAACGAGTAAAAATATAATTTAACTAAAAAAAATTAAAATGATATTTGTTTAAAATATTGAAAAGATAATAAATTAGACTGACTTGGATTAACTCCTGTTAGCCTGTCAAATTTGATACCCATATCACAAGATCTTAATAACTCTATAATAAATAAATAAATAAACCTTATTAAATGCAACTCTCAATGAAAGATAAAATTGAAAACAAGTATTAGCTAAAAAAATAAACTAAGTTAACCCGGATTAATCTACCAAACTTGGATCATGATATTAAAACAATTCCATGAAAAAAATTGAAACAAATCATGAAATTCAATTCCCAAATCAGTTGAAGGATGAAATAAAAAAACACAAAAAACCACTTGAATCAACCAATTAAAGTCGTGACTTGACTTATAAAACTAGGAAAAACTCATAGAAAGTAAATCAAAACAAATTATAAAGCCTATTTCCTAATCAACTTGATATTAAAATATAAAATTAAAAATAATTCAATAAAAAAAAGAATAAAAAACACCCAAGTTAACAAGTCTAACTTAACTAATAATGGTGGTTGTTGTAATATTGCTAGCTCAACTTTGGTTAAAAAGTTGAACCTGAATACTTCTAAGCTTGATAAGCCATATAAACTTAAATGGTTGAATGAATATGAAGAAGTTTAGGGTGACTAAGTTTTGATTTCATTCACATTAGGAAAGTTTAAGAATGGAGTTGTATGTGATGTATTTTTATGCATAAGACACATTATTGGGGAGACCTTAACAATTTAATAGAAAGACCAATTATGATGGGTTCATAAATAGTATGTTGTGGAGAAAGCTTAAGAAGTTGAATAAGAACTTATAAAAAATAATGGTAAGGATACGAGGTTGAGTGAAAACAAGGTAAGTTATAAGCGTGAAACAATTAAAGGGAAAGTTTTGGCCATTAGAAATAGAATTGAAGATTTCAGCAAAAAAAAAAAAAAACACAAGGAAAGATGATAGTGGAAAGGAGATTAATGGTGAAAAAAGAAAAGTGTTTAGAAAAATTAGGAAAGCACCTATTTTTTTATGCAAAACAAAGTGACCTTACTTAAGCTTATCATTCTAATATACCTATGATTTTACTCTTATATAATAAAATATATTTTTAATTTTGATGAATTGAATTCTTGTGTTTTTAATATTGCTAAAGTTATTTAATAGGAATTTAAGAATATCTTTTATGAACATATTCTTATGGTTAGCCACCAATTTAAGGGATTAAGTATAAAATAGATTTTGGGTTAGGAGCATCAATTCCAAACCAACTAACTTATAAATGTAATCTAGAGGAGGTTAAGGTGCTTTAAAACAAGTGAAAGAGTTGATGTTAAAATGGTATATTTAAGAAAGTATCCATTCTTATGCAGTTCCAATGTTATTTGTGCCTAAAAAGGACAATACTTGGCATATATGCATTGATTATAGAACCATTAACAACATTACAATACAGTATAAATATCTTATCCTTAGATTATATGACATGCTTAATGAGTTGTATGGTTTTTCTATGTTTTCTAAAATTAATTTAAAAAGTGGTTATTATCAAAATAGAATAAAAGGAGATGAATAGAAGTAACATTTAAAACTAAATATAAATAATATGAATGGTTAGTAATGCTTTTTGGTTTGACTAATGCCCATAGTACATTTATAAGGTTATTGAATCATGTGTTGAGATCTTTCATTGGAAAATTTATTGTTACCTATTTTAATGATATCTTGGTTTATAGTAAATGATTAAATGAACATATTAATAATTTAAGACAAGTTCTTGAAATACTTAGAAAAGGAAGATTATATGCTACTCTAAATAGTGTGATTTTTGTATGAAATGGATTCTATTCTTAGGTTATTTGTTAGTGCAAAAAGTATTGAGATTGATGAGGCAAACATTAGGGTTATTCAAGAATTGTCTACATTGAAGACGCCAAGTGAGGTCATAAGTTTTCATGGTTTAGCTAGTTTTAATAGAAGATTTATCAAAGATTTTAGTATTCTAATTATACCAAAATTATAGAAGATTTGTCAAAGAAGATGATAGGATTTGTATAGAATGATGACTAATATAACCTATATTTTGGTTTCCCCTAAAATTATCCCTTTCCTTTTAGAATTGAAAATAGAAATAAAAATAGAAAAGCAATAAAAACATAATAAATGAATAAAATACTAACAACTTGGCAAACATAGGATGAGAAGGGTTTCACATGCATAGAGGAACCAAACTAGAGTTTTTAACAAAATTAAAAACCCAATTCTACCTTATTATACCAAAGACTAAAAATACAATATAGATTCAAGATCAAATTAAATAATTACTAGATGAATCTATATAAAAATTAAGCATGCAAACTTAATTAGACTTTTAATAGGCTAATTTGATTTAATCATGGCCTAATTAAAGGTTCACTTAAGTTTAAGAATTAATTTTAGTTAAACTGAAAGATTCAATAAAGTTCAAGAACTTAATTAGACTTTTAATGAGTTAAATTAATCTTATTAAGGACTTAGTTGCTGAAAAATTAAGTTTAAAAGCTTAATTATTCCAAACCCAATTGAGCGAAATCAGGGATAAAATTGCAAGAAAATCAAATTTTTTGGGTCAATGATTAATACTTAAAAGTGTATTTTATTAAGGTTTTATATCATCATTTTGCACTTGAAGTATCAATAACTCCTTAACTAAAACATGTTTTATAATAATATATCTAATAATATAATATACCTTTAATTTATGGTAAATGTTCATTTTAAATGCAGGCCTATCACATAAATGAAATGATTGATTGATGAATTTAAGAACTGAAATTGAAAGGACAAAAAGATGGTCAAACTTAGAAAAGAGATTTCAGTGCAGTCTAAATCGGAACACTGTTCCGTAATTGGGTCATATCTGGAGCTGTAGATCTCAGATTTAGGTCTACTTTATATAGATGGAAAGTAAGACATAGGCCTACAACTTTCATATAGAGCCCAAGATTTAAAAAGGCTATTTTCAAGTCTAAATTATAGCAACAACAAAGAAGTCCGAATCTATTTTCCAGCCCGAGCACTGTTTAGTGTTTGGCCTATATCTGGAGGTCTTTCAAATGACCTGAATTTTTTTCATAAGAAAGATGAGATAATTTTTTTACAACTTTCATGTTTTCAAGTGACTCCAATTTTGACGTTATCAATGACGTCTTGGGTAGACAATAGAAGATAAGGATTGTCACCAAGTCAAGAGTTGGTTACCTACTCATCAATTAGTCATCAAATGAATAGTTTCCTATTTTAGGCTATGAAAGGAGGCATTTGCCATGTATTTATGCATCTTGGTTTCTAGATCAAGATCATGCTCTTACTTTCTCTCTTTGTATTTTTTGTAATGTTTATACTTTTTTTTCATTAATATCAAGTTTATGCCTTTCATTTCCTTTTCTTTATTTAGTTAACTCTTATCTTATTTATGTTCTTATTTTGTTTATTTATTTTTATTTCTTTCATTATATTTAGCTAAATTTATTATGTCAAGGTGAAAAGGTGACATTAATGGTGCAAGAATAAGTATAATGTAAACTCAATATGGACTTTAATGTTTGATATTAACATGTTTTGTATTTGTTATCTTGTTCACTCTTTAATACTTTGCTTGTTAAATGACTAATCTTGATTTATGTTGTATAACACTTGGTACAACAAATGTTTGGCACTTTTATATTTCATACTATATGGTATAACCAACACCTAAGTTATGAAAGGAACTTGATTTATAGTTAATATAAGTTATAATCATGAATGCTTAATGAGATTTACAAGTATTAGCATTAATAAAATAAGATGATTAACATAATCATGTTAACAGTCTATAATCTGATTGAAACCTCTTTTATGTGTGTTTTTCAATTTAATAATAAGAGTTTATATTATACTTGTTTGACATACCATTAGTGGAACCTCTAACCTTGACATTTGTTATTATTATTGTTTAAACTTTACATTAATATTTTATCTCAAAGTTCTTATCATCATCTTCTTCTTTTTCTTTATTATTATTATTATTTATTGTTGTTGTTGTTGTTGTTGTTGTTGTTGTTATTATTGTTATTATTGTTGTTGTTGTTGTTATTGTTATTGTTGTTGTTGTTGTTGTTATTATTGTTGTTGTATTATTGTTATCTGTAATTTATACAAGTAATCTCTCTATGGTTCGACCCCGGTCTTGCCGGGTTATTTATTACTTCGACACTTCTGCACTTGGAAGAAGACATTAATCTTTTTGTCGTGTCAAGTTTTTGGCATCGTTGCCGAGGAGGTAAGTTCTTGCATAAACTATAGTATTTTTTTTTCACTTTTCTTGTATATAACTTTGTTTCTTTGTTCTTGTTTCTTCTTTTTTTATTTTCTTCTTCCTCTTATTATATTCCTACACGTACATGAGAGTGTGGTCACGTACATTAAGTGGTAGACGTTATAGGGTATCCTCATCATTTTCATAAAATATGACCAAAGAAAATAACCAATCATTCATAATGAGAATAACAAGAATAACTATATTAGAACACTTAAAGACAACATAAATCTAATAAGAATAAGTGCACCATCATGCATAGTTTTTCTTCCTAATGCATCTCATTTTAATTTTAAGCCAGACATTATTTAACTTTTACCTTCCTTTTTATGGCTTAGATTTAGAAAATCTATACTAGTATTTAAGAGAATTTAAAGAGGTCTATAACACCTATAATGACTTAAATTGTAGTATGAACACCATCAAATTAAAGATTTTTCCTTTTTCATTAAAAGATGAAGCTAAAACATGACTACAAAATTTGAAACTAGGATCCATTCATGCTTGAGATGAAATGCAACAGTAGTTTTTAAAGAAGTTTTTCCCATCTCATAGAACAAATTCTTTTAAAAGACAAATCACCACTTTCACTCAAAAACCAGGAGAAACATTTTACCAATGTTGGGATAGGTATCAAGACTTGTTTAATACTTGCCCTCGTCATGGTTTTGAAACATGGAGATTGATTTCATATTTTTATGAAGGGTTAACACCTAGAGATACGCAAATGGTTGAATTGATGTGCAATGAAACTTTTGAAGATAAAGACCCTGATGAAGTAATGGAGTACTTAAACTTGTTAGCTGAAAATGCTCAAAATCGGGACATCGCCGATATTTATGAGGCATCGAGTCAAACTCAACCTCATATATCTAGTGGAGGTATGTACAACCCTAGAGAAGATCATAACCTTCAAGCCAAGTTTGCATCTTTAGCTAGAAAAGTCAAGGCACTAGAATTGAAAATGAGTGGTCAATTAAAATTTGTTGAAAACATTGCGTGTCAAACATGTAAAACAAATGAACACTCAACCAATAACTGTCCAGCCTTGCTTTCTTTTAAGGAGTGTCTTTATGAACAAGTTTATATTTTAAACAATTTTCAAAGTGCTAACCATAACCCATACTCGCAAACATACAACCCTGGTTGGAAAAATCACCTAAATTTCAGTTGGAAGAGTAATAATAACAATGTACAAACTTCACAATCACCACTTCAAGTACATCATAATTTTCAAAATTCTCATGGATATGCACCTCCTTATGCTCTACCTTCTAGAAGAAATCTTAAGGAAACATTGCATGCATTCATTGAAAAGCAAGAGACAATCAATACTCAACTTGCTCAAAACATGATAGATTTTAAAGATACTCTTGCAAAATTGACATTTGCTTTCAGTTTCCAAGAGAAAGGTAAGTTTCCATCTCAACCATAACAAAATCCCAAGGGGCAATACAACGCAAATATAAGTAGTTCCAGAAGCCAACACATAGATCAAGTCAAATCAGTCACTACTCTTCGCAGTGGTAAGGTTATTGAAAAACCCATTTTTGAACCTTGTGAGAAAGATGATGAATCAATCTCTAAGGGAAAGGAAAGGGTTGAATATGAAAATTGTAAAGAAATAACTTATTCCCCACTTATACTTCCATTTTCTTAAGCCATGACTAAACAAAAAAAAGTCAATTACAACCCTGAAATTTTTAAAACTTTCAAACATGTAACAATCAATATACCTTTACTGGATGCTATTAAATAGGTTCCTTATTATGCTAAATTTTTGAAAGATTTATACATGGTGAAGAGGAAATTGAATGTGAAAAAGAAAGCCTTTTTAGCCAAACAAGTAAGTGTCATTCTTCAGAATAATAATACTTTGAAATATAAAAACCCTAGTTGTCCTACAATTTCTTGCTTTATTGGAGAACATAAAATTGAAAGAGCCTTACTTGATCTTAGAGCCAATGTGAATTTACTTTTATATTCAATTTTTTAAAGTCTCAATCTAGGTGAGTTAAAACAAACTTTTGTAACTCTTTTACTTGCTGATAGATCTGTAAAAGTGCCTAAAAGAATAATTAAAGATGTGTTAGTACAAGTCAATAAATTCATTTATCTTGTGGATTTTGTTGTCTTGGACACACAACCTGTTAAAGCATGTATTTCATTTCCTGTTATTTTAGGACATCCATTTCTTGCAACTTCTAACGTATTGATTAATTGTAGGAATGGACTGATGAAGCTATCATTTGAAAACATGACATTGGAGATGAATATTTTCAACATTTGTAAGCAACCTGAAGATGATAATGATTTACAAGAAGTAAATCATATTGACGAATTAATTTATGATCAACTTGAATCTACTTTAAGTAAAAATAAGTTGGATGAATTTAAAGCTTTGCAAATGATTTATTCTGAGGAAGAAATCACGGATGAAAAATGCACCGAAAATGTTGATGCGGATCTTTTGTCAAAAGTGACAACAAATTCGACATCTGACATCATACCAATCGATGATTACTTTCCTAACGAATCCTTACTTTCTCTTAGTCCAATGCCTTAGTATGATAAAATATCAATTTTCTTGCTTTAGAAGATTTGCCAGCTGATTGGAGTACCCAAGACAAAGAAAAGTTTTTGAACTAAGTGAAGAATTTTTATTAAGACGACCTTAACTTATTCAAATATTATCCTGATCAAATATTTCAAAGATTTATTCCTAACAATGAGGTAAATATTGTCATTAAACATTGTCATTCTAAAACATGTAGGAGTTATTTTTCATAAATAAAAAAGACAGCTGCAAAAATATTTCAAAATGGATTTTTTTTGCCCACCATGTTTAAGGACACACATGCATTCTGCAAAACTTGTGAAAATTATCAAAAAGTTTATACTGGTCAAAATGTTTTGTTTTATAATTCTCAACTCCATTTATTCCCTAGAGCTAAGATTAAGATGGGACAATTCATTTATTAAGAAACATGTGTATCCTTATGGGGTCTTTGATATTGAGAATTAAATGTTTTGAAGAAAAATGGACATCATTTGAAAGCTTACCTTGATAATTTTCCTAGTGAAATAAATCAATTGGTTTGAATGATCTTGTAGATAAAGGTTGATTATTTTTTTCATATTATTTTTGTATTTCTTTTTTAGTAATTTTTGCTAGTTTCTCTCACCCCAGTTAAATGGCGGACAACAATACTTCGTGACTTAAGTTGGTTCTTTCAGTTTCCCATAATAACTGATATCTGTGTATATATTTGTGCAATTCTATGAATCTCTCTTCCAATTCTCATTTGAAAATGAATACTAATTAATCTTGAAAAATTAAAAAAGTGTTTTCCCGCTCTGCCTCAGAATGTGATTACAAAAATTTACCATGCTAGATATGCAAGATTGAGATTGTTAATGAATCATAGAATTCCTGAAGATATTCGTTGGTTGATTGAATCAAAGGTCTAATTATCAGGTGAATTCTCGAATTCCTTCATTTTACACATACCTGGAACAGGTAAAAACAATTTTGCAAAGAAACGTCATGCAAAACGACTAAAAGTCTGTCATTGATATGCTAAATGGACTTGTAATGCACAATGTCGTTCTTTAGAAATGATATCTATAAACCATGAAGATAAAATACAATTCATTAAGGATGGCCTGAGTGAGGAGTCTTTAGATGATCTTCTATTGACTCTTGATACGCATCCTAGTGGAGATGTGCATCGTGCAATTCATGCTTTATGACCACTATTTCATAAAGAACATGCTCGACTTAGTGTTGGGAATCTGACTAAAAAAGACCTTATTTGCCAGTTTTTAAGAAAACTAGATGGGAAGCCTATCCCCGACTCACAGAGGGCATTTAAGCCATTCTTGGATGTAAAACTAAGGGAAGATGTGAG
This sequence comes from Populus ilicifolia, assembly GCA_015708895.1. Classification (NCBI taxonomy): domain Eukaryota; kingdom Viridiplantae; phylum Streptophyta; class Magnoliopsida; order Malpighiales; family Salicaceae; genus Populus; species Populus ilicifolia. The sequence goes on along the minus strand of SRLM01000295.1, from coordinate 19,295 downwards.
CCACAATCATAACCACCTATACATACACATGCTTTTTAAAAAATAAATAAATAAATATAGAGAGAGAGTATGTGAGACTCCCGCTGGCCTATATATAGGTGGTATGATTATCTTTTTAATTTATCATATATAAAATCCTCTCTTCCTTCCTTTCATTTCTACTTAACCCATACATTCAATAAATATAGAAGTATGTAGAAATGACAAGTTCCTCAGGTCATCACATATGAAATATTTGTGTTTTTTATGGATCTAGTCCTAGAAAAGAATGAGAGTTTTTAAAATCAGCAAATCATCTTAGTTAGGTGCTAACTAAGAGAAAGATTTATTTAGTGTATGAGGGAGGCAGTCTGGGGTTAATGAGAGGTGTGTTAATAGTTGTATTTTTAGAAGGTAGTCAAGTTTTGAAGGTCGTTCCCAAAACTTTAACATAAGAGGACATCATTAGAAAAACAATTGGAGAAGAACTACAGGTCTCCACAATGTCTGCTCAAATAAATGTAATGTTTAACCATGTTGATGCTTTCATTACCTTACCAGGTGGTCTAGGCACAATGAAAGAGATCTTTCATAAACCTATAGGTTTGTTAAATGTTAATGGTTATTATGATAAGTTGTTGTCTTTTCTTAATCATGATGTGGAATAGGAATTTCTAACATCTTTTATACAACAAATCATAATCTCTACTGCTATTGCTAAACAATTGATTGACCAACTACAATCTTTCATTCTTGTAATTGATCCCTTTATAAGTCACATAAATTGGTCCACTAAGAAAAGCTGTAAAAAGCTTAGATTGGATTTGAGCCTTCATTTGTGAATCTTAGTGTCTTTTGGTTTTATTATTGTGTTTTGTTGTTTCTTATATTTGTTTCAGTGTGTTTCAGGTTTGTTAGTGTTTGTTATTTTAGGTGATATCTTCTATACTCTATCTTTCTACTTTAGAATATTGAGGACAATGTCTCGTTTTGGTTGGGTGGGAGAGGGTAGTAGCTAAAAAAATAAACTAACTATGTTTTCTCTTTCATAAAGCATATGCAAAATTGTTGTTACTATGATGACAGAGTAAAGAAGATCTTTTTATGACTTTTGAGACATATCTTAGTAACCATTCATAACAAGATCTATCATAATACTTCTTAAAATATTCAGGTTTACAAACTCTCGCATTATTATCACTTAATTCTGCTTATATACTCATTTAACATGTATTCTTAAACCTTAATTTACACACATATACTTTAACATATGATTGTGGGTTGCATATTGGATTATTATATTATTTATGTTCTTTTGTTAAATGTAACAACTAAGGGAAAAGAATAGTATATAATTAAAAAAATTAAAAATAATGATAATAAAAATGTAGATAAGTTGGGTTTCGTAACCTCCTTAACCTAAGCAATTAAGCCTGAAGGGGTGTTTTAACACCTAATACCTTAAAGTCAACTGACTTAGGAGCTATTGACTCAACACTTGTTATTTGGGTTAAGAGAAAAGCTTAAGGGAATCAAACATTGAACTATATATGTATTAGTATCTACGACCCGAGTTACTAAGCTCGTAAGGGTGTCTCAACACCCTAAGACCAACTGTTTTGAGAGTCATTAGTTGAAAGTTCGTTACGTGGGTTAAAGATGTATGGTGTTTTAAGTTATATGTATATATATTAAAAAAATTAAAAAAAAAGAAAAAAGAGAGAAAAAAAGAAAAAAAAATCCTAACCCAAGGAAGTTAATCTTAAACATTAGAAAAAAAATTGTTTCCTTCAAGAAATCACCATAATTATGTGTAGATATATTGAGTACAAAAAAAGGTTTATTAATATCTTGTTAAGAGGTATTGATCAGATATATAAATTTAATGAGAGTTTGTTTATCTGGATAGATTAATGGAAGTTAAATGATAAATACCTTGCTTTGTGAAATTTACAAATTATTTTTCTATTTTAACACTTTGATTACTAAGGGCTAGTAATAAGCTGGTTGGAGGGTGTAATTAATACTTTAAAATGCATTTTTATCAAGGTTTTATACCATCATTTTTGCACTTGAAGTATCAATAACTCCTCAACTAAAGCATGTTTTATAATAATATATCTAATAATATAAGATACCTTTAATTTATGGTAAATATTCATTTTAAATGCAGACCTATCATATAAATAAAAAGGATTGATTGATGAATTTAAGAACTGAAATTGAAAGGATAAAGAGATGGCCAAACTTAGTGTAGTCCAAATTGGAACACTATTTGGTAATTGGGTCATATTTGGAGTTGTAGATCTCATATTAAGGTTTACTTTATATGGATAAAAAGGTAAGATATAGGCCTACAACTTTCATATAGAGTTCAAGACTTAAAAAGACTATTTTCAAGTCCAAATTATAGCAACAACAAAGAAGTTCGAATCTGTCTTCCAGCCTGAACATTGTTTAGTGATTGACCCATATTTTAAGGTCTTTCAAATGACCTGAATTTTTTACATAAGAAAGATGAGATAATTTCTTACAACTTTCATGTTTTCAAGTGACTCCAATTTTGACGTTATCAATGACGTCTTGGGCAGACAAGCGAAGATAAGGATTGTCACCAAGTCAAGAGTTGGTTACCCATTTATCAATTAGTCATCAAATCAATAGTTTCTAATTTTGGCCTATAAAAGGAGGCATTTTCCATGCATTTATGCATCTTAGTTTTTAGATCAAGATCATGCTCTTGCTTTCTCTCTTTGTATTTTTTATAATGTTTATGCTTTGTTTTCATTAATATCAAGTTTATGCCTTTCCTTTCCTTTCATTTATTTAGTTAACTCTTATCTTATTTATATTCTTATGTTGTTTATTTATTTATTTTTCTTTCTTTCATTAGGTTTAACTAAGTTTATTATGTCAAGGTGAAAATGTTACATTAATGGTGTAAGAATAAGTATAAATGTAAACTCAATATAGACTTTAATGTTTGATACTAAAATGTTTTGTATTTGTTATCTTGTTCATTCTTTAATACTTTGCTTGTTAAATGACTAATCTTGATTTATGTTGTATAACACTTGGTACAACAAATGCTTGACACTTTAATATTTCATACTGTATGGTATAACCAATACCTGAACTATAAAAGGAACTTGATTTATTGTTAACATAAGTTATAATCATGAATGCTTGATGAGATTTACAAGTATTAGCATTAATCGAATAAGATTACTAATGTAATCATGTTAACAATTTATAATATGATTGGAACCTCCTTTATATGTGTTTTCTAATTGAATAACAAGAATTTATACTATACTTGTTTGACATACCATTAGTGGAACCTCTAACCTTGACATTTGTTATTATCATTGTTTAAACCTTACATTAATATTCTATCTCAAAATTCTCATCATCTTCTTTTTCTTTTCCTTCTTTTTATTTATTTATTTATTTATTTATTTATTATTATTATTATTATTATTGGTATTACTACTAATACTATTATTATTATTGTTGTTGTTATTGTTATTGTTGTTGTTATTATTATTATTGTTATTGTTGTTGTATTATTGTTATTTGTAATTTATACAATTAATCTTCTTGTAGTTCGACCTCGGTCTTGCTTGGTTATTTATTACTTGGACACTCCTGCACTTAGGAGAAGACATTAATATTTTCGTTGTGTTAGTTAATTAAGGGTCAAATTGAAAAAATCATAATCAAAAGCCTTTTTTGCAAAAGATGTGTGAATTAAGGGGCCAAATTCAATTGAAAACATGAGTGAAATTGAATAAATAAATTTGAAGGTTAATTTAGAAGAAAAATTAAAAATATTCAAGACCACAAACGAAGAAAAAGGCATTGAGTTCAGAGGATCATTTTAAAACCTGACAAGTCTGAAATTAAATTGGTTTTTAGAATCAAGATTTAATTGAGGACTTAATTAAATAAATTAAAATATTAAGGGTTAAAATTAAACAAAGGTTAATGAATTTATTTAGGTCAAACCCAAAATGACATGGTTTCATTTAAATGAAACAACGTGTTTTGGATTAAAATGACATCATTTTGGTCAATAAAAGTTAAAAAAAAATATTACATCTAGCATTGCTCATTATTTTCTACCTTTAGCAACAAAAATAACGTCTTTAATGCCACCTTTTAAACTTTCCTTTTCTCTTATACCTTTAATATAGACGAAACATAAGATATCATCCTCGTGATTTGCCATTACACCTTAACCAAAGAGAAAAAGCATTCTTTTGGAATTCCTGAACCCATTATGAAGTTAACTTAAAGAGGCTGACCTAACTAGCCTTTACAATCCATGATGGTGACTTCGATTAGGATACTTCCCGTTTGAATCAAGGGCCAAGATTTATGTCATATAAAAACCTCATACCCATCTTTCACCCTTAGAAATAAGGGTGAATTTCATGCAGTAGAGAAGGAGAAAATCAGGTGGAAAAGGAGGAAAAAAAACTAGCCTTTACACTCCATCTTTTTTAGTTGACCAAATAGAAAACTTTGTCCCTTTTCAAAGGTCACCACCATCAATAACACTAAAAGTGCCACCACCTGACAGTGAAGAATCATCTCTCACCCAGGTAAGCTTTTTCTTCCTCTTTTTAGTTCATTACGTGATGTTTTACATATATTAAAGTGAGAGTGCAACTTTTTTTTTTTAGCAATTTTCCTAGGCTAGTGATAGAAGAAAGGGTTAGACCTTTAAGCTAACCCAACCTATATTTAATAAAAAATAAAAGAGAAGTTTGTTAGGATAATTGCTAGCTTAATAAAAACCAGGTTAGGCTGGGCCTCAACTCAACGAATGTGCTTTAGCCTTGGCCCTAATAGATCAAACCCATGTAGTCAAGCCAAGCCTAACCCATAAGCTAAGGATGCATTTGGCTCACGCTAATTTTGTTAAGGAAATAAGGCCTTGTTTGGGTTTTTAAGGCGTGTTTGTCAAACATAACCTTAAAGAATTTTTAATGTCTCTAATTTTAGGCTAAGGGTGCATTTAACAAACACACCCTAAGCCTTTTCTTTAGTTTTAATTTATACCTTGTTTAAGGTCTAACTGAAGAGACCCTTAAAAATTAAAACAAATTGAAAAAATTTAGGGCTATTTTGAAATTATTTATAAATCCATCACATATTTTTCTAATAGTTTTTGCCTAATATCAGACTATAGACTTATACCGTGTGATACAGACTCAATATTAAAACTACCAAATTTTTCTTCTTAGAACGATTAAGATTTAACTTGATAATGTAGAAACTTTCTTGTGAAGGAAGATTTGCCTTGAACATTAGATAAGATTCACATATAAAAACATGACTTAGATTGACAATCAATCAACAATATAACTAACCTTAGGTAGGTTGCACTAGGGATGATATATCTTTTTCTTACATAACTAGTCTCATTACTCAGATTCTTGCAGACCACAGGTTTCCCAGTGACCATAAAACTAAGCGGTGACTCCCTCTAATCACAACTTTTTTATTATACTAAAACATCCTTTAATTCTAAGAGGCAACTTTATCATTCGATGTCGTGCACATCATAATAATGATCTTCAGTACTTTAACTCGTCAATCAATCCTTTCATTTATATGATAGGCTTATATTTATGATGAATATTTACCATAAATTAAAGCTATCTTATGGTATTAGACTTGTTATTATAAAACATGCTTTAGTTAAGAAGTTATTGATACTTCAAGTGTAAAATGTTGATATAAAATCTCGATAAAAATACACTTTTAAGTATTAATTATTAGGCCAGTAAAAATGTTTATGTAACATATCCAAACTTTTAACTACCCTAAAATGTCCCATGAAACCACCCTCATAAGCTTCCCTCACAAGCAATTCACATAATAAACATTTAGACACACACAATTTCTTACCTTTAAATAAAAATTCATTATATCTAAAATACTTATCAAAAGTCGAATGCTTACATTATCTATACACTTGACCAAAGTTATCATTATCCATATATAACTATTTCACATATTCAAATCCTAAAAGTCTAGTGTTCATAGTATTAAAAAGAACATACCTTTGAGACGATGCATCCACAATCAATGTTTTCCTTACCTTACTTATAATTGATGACATATAGGAACGTCTTAGTGAACTCAATACATATGGCATGTTGTTCATTCAACTTACCTTAGTTTTTAAAGTTTTTTAAAGATTAATGGTCTGTATGCATCACAAACTCTTTAGGCTAAAGATAATGTTGTCAATTCTTCAAGGTCCTCACCAGTGCATATAACACTTTATAATATGTTGGATAATTAAAAGTTGCTTCATTAAGCTTCTCATTAAAATAAGTTATGGATTGCTTTTTTTTTTACATTAAAATTTCTCCAATACTTATACTTGAGGCATCATACTTAATCTTAAAAGTTTTTGTAAAGTCAAGTGAAGTAAGCAATGGGATCGAAATCAAGTTAAAAGCATTTTCATTTTCATTATTATGATGTTCAAATATGAAAATCACATCCAATATCTAATACCTAAGAATTACTTAAGTAAAAAGGTACTTTTCAATTATAAATAGAACATGCGTGTTAATAGATGAGCATTTTGTCATTTTCTAGCAAGATAATTCCTTAAAGGTTTCATATCTCTTAGTCCTACTAGCTGACATGACCAAAAGATTGATATTTTCTTCCAAGTATAGGAGTGTCAAAGTAATAAATAACTCGACAAGATCGGGGTCGAACTACAAGGAGGATAACTATATAAATTTTAAATAATAATGATGATGATGATGAGTTAAAGAAAATTTTGAGATGTAAGATTAATGTAAAGATGAAACAATGATAAAAATAGTTGTCAAGATTAGAGGAGCCACTAATGATATTTCAAACAAGTATAATATAAACTTTTTTTATTACTTAACTGGAAACCACACACAAAAGAGGTTCCAATCTGATGATTTGTCATTAATAGCTTATTATAAATTATTAGCATGATCATATTAATCATCTTATTTAAGTAGCATAAATTTTTAAATATTAAAAGAAATTTATGATGCTAACTTATGTTAACAACAATTCAAGTTCTTTTCATAGCATATGTGTAAGTCATACTATATGGTTGGCTATGAAAGTACCAAGTATTTATTGTATCAAGTATTATACAATACAAATCTACATTAACAATTTAACAAGCAAGGTATTAAGAATTAATAACATAAAAATAATAAGACATGTTAACAACAAGTTGTTTAAGATATAAGCATTGAAGTCCATATTAAGTTTATATTATAGTTATTTTAACACCATTAATAAAAAAATTTACCTTGACATAATAAACTTGGCTAAACATAATGAAGAAGAGAAGCATAAATAAACAACATAAGAATAGAACTTAAACATTACAAAAATATAAAGAAAGAAATAAAAAGCATGATCCTGATTTAAAAACCAAGATGTCTAAATGTATGGTAAATGCCTTATTTTATAGGCTAAAATTTAAAATTATTGATTCGTTGATTAATTGTTGAATGAGTGACCATATCTTTACTTGATAGCAGTTCTTATCTTCTTATCTAAATAAAACGTCATTGCTAACATCATAATTTGAACAGATTGTCTTTATGAAAGTTTTAGAAAATTATCTCAACTTGCTAACAAAAAAAAATTTTAGTGTATTTGGACTTCTAGAACTCGAGATATGGTCTAAATAGTAAATAATATCTGGGCTATAGGACAAATTTTAATTTCTCCATTATTGTTATAATTTGAACTTGAAAACGATCTTTTTAAATCTTGGACTCCGCATAAAAGTTTTAGACTTATATCTTAGCTTTCCATCCATATAGAGTATACTTGAATCCAAGTTCTATAGCTTCAGATATGACCCAATGACTGAATAGTATTCTAGTTTAGACTAACTGACATCTCTTTTCTAAGCTTAGCCCTCTCTTTGTCTTTTCAATTTCAGTAGTTAAACTCATCAATCAATCCCTTGATTTATATGATAAACCTGCATTTAAGATGAATATTGATCATAAATTAAATGTATTTTATATTATTAGATATGTTATTATAAACCATGCTCTAGTTAAGGAGTTATTGATACTTCAAGTGTAAAATGATGATATATAACCTTGATAAAAATATACTTTTAAGTACTAATTATTAGACACATCAAATAATTTTTAAGATGCGTAATTGCAATATGAATATGCATATTCTCATATTACCTTTGATATTTGACACAACTAAAAGATTGATATCTTCTCCTAAGTGCAGGAGTGTCGAAGTAATAAATAACCCAGCAAGACCGGGGTAGAAATCATATAGGGGTTAATAATAATAATAATAATAATAATAATAATAATAATAATAATAATAATAATAATAGTAATAGTAATAGTAATAGTAGTAGTAATAATAGTAATAGCAATAGTAATGGTAACGGGTAATTGTAACAACAACAACAACAACAACAACAACAACAGTAGTAGTAGTAACAAAAAACAACAACAACAATAACAACAATAATAATAAGTTAAAGAGAACTTTGATATGTAAGATTAATGCAAGGATTAAACAATGATAAAAAAAAATATCAAAGTTAGAGGATCCACTAATCGTATTTCAAATAAGTATATTATAAACTTTTTTTATTACTTAACTAGAAACTATGCACAAAGAAGGTTCTAATCGAATTATAAATTGTTAACATGATTATATTAGTTATCTTATTCGAATAATGCTAATATTTGTAAATATTGTTAGCTATTCATAATTATAACTTATGTTAACAACAAATTAAGTTTCTTTCATAACACAGGTGTAGGTTATACCATACAGTTAGGCTATGAAAATACCATGTATTTGTTGTACCAAGTGTTGTACAATATAAATCTAGATTAACCATTTAAAAAATAAAGTATTAAAAGTGAATAAGATAATAAATACAAAACATGTTAGTATATGTTGAGTCTACACTATACTTATTCTTAGACAATTAGTATAACATTTTCATCTTAATATAATAAACTTAACTAAACATAATGAAATAAGAAACATAAATACACAAGACAAGAATATAAATAAGATATAAGTTAATTAAGTAATGGAAAGGAAATGAAAAGCATAAACAAGATATTAATGAAAGTAAAACTTAAATATTATAAAAATATATAAAAAAAAGCAAGAATATGATCTTGATTTAAAAATCAAGATGCTTAAATATATGGCAAATGTCTCCTTTTATAGGCCAAAATTGAAAACTATTGATTTGTGGATTTATTGTTGAGCAGGTGGCTAACTCTTGACTTGATGACAATCCTTATCTTTTTATTTGAACAAAACATCATTGCTAATATTAGAATTTGAATAGACTTGAATCATGAAAGTTTTAAGAAATTATCTCAGCTTTCCAAAAAAAAAAAAACTTGAGGTCATTTGGACTTCTAGAACTCAAGATATGGGCTAAAACACTAAACATTGTTTGGACTGCAAGATAGATTTGAACTTCTCCATTATTGCTAAGATTTGAACTTCTAAACAGACCTTAATCCTAGTTCTCAACTTTAGATATGAGCAAATGACTAAATAGTGTTCCAGTTAGAACTGAACTAGCATATCTTTATGACCACATGGCTAAATAGTGTTTCAGTTAGGACTGAACTAGCATATCTTTTCTAAGTTTACCCTTCTCTTTGTTTTCTCAATTTTAGTAGTTAAACTCATCAATTAATCCTTTGATTTATGTGATAAACCTATATTTAAGATGAACATTTACTATAAATTAAAGGTATCTTATAATATCAAACTTGTTATTAATAACAAATTTTCTTGGAAATGAACATTGAAATCCATATTAAGTTTATATTATACATATTTTAACACTGTCATTGAAACCTTTTTACCTTGATATAATTAACTTGACATAATGAATAAGAAGAACATAAATAAACAAGATAAAACATAATTATGATATAAGTTAACTAAGAGTAGTAAAGGAAATGAAAAGCAGAAACAAGAGATTAATAAAACTAAAACATAAAATAAAACTTGGACATTACAAAAAGAGAAAGTAAGAAAATAATCTTGATCTGAAAACCAAGATACCTAAATAAATAAATAAAATACTTCCTTTTATAGGCTAAAATTCAGAACTATTTATTTAGTAATTGATTATTGATGTAGTGGTCAACTATTGATTTAGTGGACTTGGTGGACAACAACACTCGATCATTTTTGGTTGGATGAAATGATATTGATGAAATTAGAATTTGGCAAAGTGTTTTTCATGAACATTATTGAAAATTGTCTTTTCCTTCCACCCATCAAATTGTAGAGCATCTAGATCTCTACAGCTTAAGATTTGTTTAAAATACTAAGCAGTGCTTTTGGTAGATATGGTGGATAGCCTTTAAGCTCTTGTCTGGATGAAATGTCATTACTAATATCAGAATTTGAGTAGATCTTCTCATTAAAGTTGTTGAAAATTATCTTTGCCTTCCACCCATCAAATTTCATATTATTTTGCCATTTAGAACTCTAGCTATAGGTAACACTATGAGTAGTGTTTAGGCTGGAGTGCAGGACAAGTCTGACTTCTCTTTTGTGGTTAAACTTTGAATTTGAAAATAACATATTTGGGTCTTTTCCTATTCATGAACGTTGTAGGCCAATTTTTTTTTTATCTTTTTAGCCATATAAACAAAATTGAAATTCAAGTTCTATAACTCCAGATATGACTCAATGACTGAATAGTGTTCGAATTTGAATTGAATGACATCTTCTTTCTAAGTTTAGCCTTTTCTTTGTCCTCTCACTTTCAATAGTTAATCACAACAATCAATCCTTTAAATTGTGAGATATGCTTGTATTTAAAATGAGCATTTACCATAAATTAAAGTTATCTTATATTATCAGACTTGTTATTATAAAACATATTCTAGTTAAGGAGTTATTGATACTTTAAATGCAAAATGATGGTGTAAAACCTTGATAAAAATACAATTTTAAGTACTAATCATAAGGATTAAATAATGATAAAAAATATAGAGGATCCATTAATGGTATTTCAAACAAGTATAGTTTAAACACTTTTTATTACTCAACTAAAAATCACGCATAAAGGATATTCCAATTGGATTATAAATTGTTAACATGATTACATTAGTTATTTTATTCAATTAATGTTAATACTTGTAAATATTATCAGGTATTCATGATTATAACTTACATTAACACCAAATCAAGTTCCTTTCGTAGCACAGGTGCATGTTATACCATTTGGTTAGGCTATGAAAATGCCAAGTATTTGTTGTACCAAGAGTTATACAATATAAATCTAGATTAACCATTTAACAAGCAAAGTATTAAAAATAAACAAGACAACAAATACTAAATATGTTAGTATTAAACATTAAAGTCTATGTTGAGTTTATAATAAACTTAGCTAAACATAATGAAGAAAAAAACATAAATAAACAAGATAAGAACATAAATAAGATATAAGTTAACTAAGTAAAGGAAAAGAAATGAAAAGTATAAACAAGATATTAGTAAAAGCAAAATTCAAGCATTAAAAAATATAAAGAAAAAAAACATGAATATGATCTTGATCTAAAAACCAAGACGCCTAAATGCATAGAAAATATGTCCTTTTATAGACCAAAATTGAAAACTATTGATTGGTTGACTAATTGTTGAGTGAATGACCACATCTTGACTTGGTGACAATCTTTATCTTCTTGTCTAAATAAACTGTCATTGTTAAGATTAAAATTTAAACAAACTTGATTTGTGAAAGTTTTAGAAAATTATCTAAGTTTTCCAACAAAAAAAACTTGAAGTCATTTGAATTTTTAGAACTCAAAATTTGAGCTGAATACTGAATAGTGTCTAGACTGCAGGATAGATTTTGACTTTTTTCTTATTGCTAAAATTTAGACTTTCAAACAGTAGAATTTAGTTTTGCATTCCCATAAATGTTTTAAACCTATGTCTTAGCTTTCTAATAATATAAACCAAATTGAAATCCAAAATCTACAGCTCCTAATATGACCAAATAACTGAATAGTGTTCCAGTTTAGACAAAACAAATTTTTTTTTTCTAAATTTCACCCTCTCTTTGTCTTCTAAATTTTAGTAATTGAACTCATCAATCAATCCTTTGATTTATGTGATAGGCATCATTTAAGATGAACATTTACCATAAATTAAAGATATCTTATAGTATCTGACACGACTAAAAGATTGATGTCTTCTCTCAAATGCAGGAGTGTCGAAGTAATAAATAACCCGACAAGATCGGGGTCGAACCATAGGGAGGTTAATTGTATAAATTATAAACAACAACACAGTAACAATAATAATATTAGTGGCAATAATAATAATAATACTAATAATAGTAGTAATACTAATATTAATAATAATAGTAGTAGTAGTAATAATAATAATAATAATACTAATAATAGTAGTAATACTAATATTAATAATAATAGTAGTAGTAGTAGTAGTAGTAGTAATAATAATAATAATAATAAAGAAAAAAAAGAAGAAGAAGAAGAAGAAGAAAAAGATGAGAACTTTGAGATGGAATATTAATGTAAGGATTAAGCAATGATAATAACAAATGTCAAGGTTAGAGGTTTCACTAATGGTATGTCAAACAAGTATAGTATAAACTCTTATTATTCAATTGAAAACCACACATAAAGGAGGTTCCACGCGACTTATAGATTGTTAACATAATTACATTAGTCATCTTATTCAATTAATGCTAATACTTGTAAATTTCATCAAGCATTCATGATTATAACTTATGTTAACAACAAATTATGTTCCTTTCATAACTCAGGTGTCGGTTATACCATACAGTATGAGCTATAAAAGTGCCAAGCATTTATTCTATCAAGTGTTATACAACATAAATCAAGATGAGTCATTTAACAAGTAAAGTATTAAAGAATGAACAAGATAACAAATATAAAATATATTAATATCAAACATTAAAGTCCATATTAAGTTTACATTAAAATTATTCTTACACCATTAATATAACCTTTTCACCTTCACATAATAAACTTAGCTAGACATAATGAAAGAAAGAAAAATAAATAAATAAAATAAGAACATAAATAAGATAAAAGTTAACTAAGTAAATGAAAGGAAATGAAAGGCATAAACTTTATATTAATGAAAGTAAAGCATAAACATTACAAAAAATACAAAGAGAGAAACCATGAGTATGATTTTGATCTAGAAATCAAGATGCTTAAATGTATGGTAAATGCCTCCTTTTATAGGTCAAAATTAAGAACTATTGATTTGATGACTAATTGATGAGTGAGTGACCAACTCTTGACTTGGTGACAATCCTTATCTTCTATTGTATGCCTAAAACATAATTGATAACATCAAAATTGGAGCCACTTGAAACATAAAAGTTGTAGGAAATTATCACATCTTTCTTGTGTAAAAACTTCAGCTCATTTGAACTTTTAAAATTTTATATATGGGTCAAACACTGAACAGTACTCGGGCTAAAAGACAGATTCAGACTTCTTTATTGTTGCTATAATTTAGACTTGAAAATGGACTTTTTAAATCTTTGGCTCTATATGAAAGTTGTAGGCGTATGTCTTACCTTTCCATCCATATAAAGTAGACCTAAATCTGAGATATACAGCTCCAGATATGACCCAATTATCAAATAGTGTTCCAGTTTGGACTGCAACGACATCTCTTTTCTAAGTTTGGTCATCTCTTTGTCCTTTCAATTTTAGTTTTTAAATTCATCAATCAATCTTTTTATTTATGTGATAGGTCTGCATTTAAAATGAATATTTATCACAAATTAAAGGTATCTTATATTATTAAATATTTTATTATAAAACATGCTTTAGTTAAGGAGTTATTGATACTTCGAGTGCAAAATAATGATATAAAACCTTGATAAAAATACACTTTTAAATACTAATGAGTATCAAACTTGTTATTATAAAACATGATTTAGTTAAGGAGTTATTGATATTTCAAGTATAAAATATTGATATAAAACCTTAATAAAAATATATTTTTAAGTGTTAATTAATGTTTAGATGACATAATAACTTACATTATATATGTATATGTAGCTTATTTATTATCATTAATATAATATTGACATTTAGTCTTAACTTCATCATCAAGATCCTCATTAGAGACAAGAGGAATTATACTTAAAAATATATAACTTTCTTTTTTAATCGAGAACAATTCTCACATTGCCATACAAGTCTAAAAAGCTTTATCTACATTGAGAATTAATAATTGAATGACTAATTTATAATTTCTTCATAAAAATAAAAATGATAGAACAAACAATGGCACATTGGATTCAAACATACATGCATGTAAGCTACTGGATTAAGAAAAATAGTTTGGATTCAATTCTAATTCAATTATAGTTGTACAGCCCAAATTTGCTCTTGGTGATGCATGCATGCATCACTCCCTATGTTTCATGGAGAAATATATAGCATGCATCATAAAGGGCACGTAAATGCCTAATGCCAGGAGAACTATAGCAATAAGTGATCCCGCAGCACGAAAAGCGTAAACACTCCCACATGACAGTTTCCCTACCTTTATTTGTATCACATCTACCACTGACATCGTCAAGAATACACACCCAAAGATCGATCCCCATGCTGAGAGTAACAACATGCTGCCTCTAATAATCTTGAGTTTAATTGTCCTGGGGTTTTTTTGGCGGTATACGTTGAGATGGACCTTTAGGGTCTTGGCTACAAGGCTGGACAACAGGAAGAACGCAAATGACATGACTTCGAACACGACAAGACGTTTGGCTACGTCTGGGTCCGCGTCACACTCGGTGCGGTCTTCGAGGCTGCGCTCGCCGGGGTGTGCTAGGGATAAGCCCACAAACACAGCTATTGTGAAGAGAGAGTTCACATTGACAAGGTCGTCCAATGCTTTTTGGTAGATTTCTATGATGTCAAGCCTTCTATTTGGTGTTTCTTCTTTTTCCCCAGACCTGATCAAATTAACAAGGCAAAACAATTAACACATATACATAAATTGCAAGTTAAATTATGATAAAACAAAGTACAGAAAAGAGATAACTAGAGATCACATACTCGTCCATGACTTGCTTAGATATTGCTGGCCTTGCCTTTTAAACATAATAAAAAGGAAAAGGTGAAAGTCAGAGAGGATGCTTGTTAGCCTATAAACAACGCCTTGAGAAAGAATGGAATTTATTCTCAAGTCACTAACGCTTTTGGTGTTTCATATAATTGAAATTTCATAAGATTCGTGATTGCGTGCGTAAATACTAATTTATGATGCTCATTTCATCTTGTTTTTCATTATTTCCCTGCTCTCAAGCTATATAAAAAATTGATCAATATAAATAAAAATATCAAGAGAATAATTTTATAAATAAACTTTTAAGAGATTTTACTGACGAAAATATTCTTTCGGTATATACTAAGAGAATTACAGTGAAAAAAATAAATAAATAAATAACATGTTATTTTTACCAACAAAATTACTGATGGAATTTAATTTATTGGTAAACTGTGAATACTATTCATTATGTCAATTACAAAGGGAATTACTGATGGAAAAATCCATTGATATTTTCCAGAGAGCTTTAGAATAGTTAATTTTTCAATCACACTATTAATTATTATTTCTTATATACAAAATCGCTAACGGATTGAAAAATCATTGGTGTTATTTGTTGAATTTTTTAAAAAATTTCATTAATTTAAAATTTTTATTTAAATATTACAAATGAAATCATCGATGGATTGAAAAATCATAGGTGATTGTTTGTGGCTTCTGAAATTTTTTTATGAAATTGAAAATTTAAATTAAATATTATAGACTGAATTACTAATGAAATAATTAAAGAATATTAATATTTAATTATCTATAAGTAAAATTATCGCTAACACGCCCCAATAAAAAGCCTAAATCACCTTATTTCACAAAAGAAATATCATTTCTTCTTCTTCTTCTTCTTCTTCTTCTTCTTCCCTATATGTAAAAACTATTAATATCTATTTTTTTCTCTTCTCTGCTCTCCTCATCTCCTTCTCTTCCTCTCCATGCTCGGGTATGCCTTTTTCTTCTTTCTTCTTTTATTCTCTTAGTTTTTTTCACTTGCAACTACATTAAGGTACGATTTTTTTTCATTATTGTTTTCACTATATTTTTAAATGTTTTAAATTTTTTTGGTTCTTAATAATTGTATGAATGTTGTTATGATATTTTTTCATACAAGATTAATTTTTAGTTCATTTATTTATAGAATTTTTAAATTTTTACCAATCACAACATTATTTTTTTCATATGAATTTTTTTAGTTGTATTTATTTTTTATTTTATTTATTTGTTTGAGTTGATTCTCTTCTTCTTTTTTTTCAAGCATTTTGAGTATATATTATAAAGTGTTGATTTATGTTAATTTAATTATTTTATAATTTTATAAAATGGATTTTTTAAAAATATTTTTAAATAATTACCGATGACATTTTTTTAGGGATATACTGAAGAAATAAAGCGGCTAAATTTTTTTACATATCTTTTTTGCCAGTAAATCTATCGGTAATAATATTTTTTTCATTACCCATAGATTTACCGATAAACAAAAAATTACCAATGAAAAATTCACCGACGGAGCATCTCCATTAGTGATTTTCTTAGTAAATTAAATACCGACAGAATATGTGTCTTGTATCGATGGAAAATTTTTATCAGTAAAACTGTTAAATGTTGTAATGAAGTTCTTGTGCGATGGTTTAACACACACACACATACCTATTTTTACCCAAAATGTCATGCCTAGACAATGATGTGGGTTGACACGACAAAGAGAATGATGTCTTCTCTCAAGTGCAGGAGTGTCGAAGTAATAAATAACCCGGCAAGACCGGAGTTGAACCACAGGGAGGTTATTGTACAAATTATAAATAACAAAAATACAACAACAACAACAACAACAACAATAATAATAATAATAGTAATAACAATGATAAAGAAAAAGAAGAAGATGAGAACTTTGAGATGAAATATTAAAGCAAGGATTAAACAATGATAATAACAAATGTCAAGGTTAGAGGTTCCACTAATGGTATGTCAAAGTTAGAGGTTCCACTAATGGTATGTCAAACAAGTGTAGTATAAACTTTTATTATTCAATTGGAAACCACACACAAAGGAGGTTCCAATCATATTATAAATTGTTAACATGATTACATTAGTCATCTTATTCAATTAATGCTAATACTTGTAAATTTCGTCAAACATTCATGATTATAACTTATGTTAACAACAAATCAAGTTCCATTCATAGCTCAGGTGTCAGTTATACCATACATTATGAGCTATGAAAGTGCCAAGCATTTGTTGTACCAATTGTTATACAACATAAATCAAGATTAGTCATTTAACAAGCAAAGTATTAAAGAGTGAACAAGATAACAAATATAAAACATGTTAGTATCAAACATTAAAGTCCATATTAAGTTTATACCATTCTTATTCTTACACTATTAGTGTAACCTTTTCACCTTGACATAATTAACTTAGTTAGACATAATGAAAGAAAGAAAAATAATAAACAAAATAAGAACATAAAAGTTAACTAAGGAAAGGAAAGGAAATGAAAGGCATAAACTTGATATTAATGAAAACAAAGCATAAAGAATACAAAGAGAGAAAACAAGAGCATGATCTTGATCTGGACACCAAGATGCCTAAATGCATGGCAAGTGCCTCTTTTTATAGGCCAAAATTGGGAACTATTAATTTGATGACTAATTGATGAGTAGATGGCCAACCCTTGACTTGGTGACAATCCTTATCTTCTCTTGTCTGCCCAAAACGTCATTGATGACGTCAAAATTAGAGCCACTTGAAAACATGAAAGTTCTAGGCAATTGTCTCAGATTTTTTGTGTAAAAACTTCAGCTCATTTCAACTTTTAGAACTCTAGATATGGCTAAAATTCTGAACAGTGCTCGGGCTGGAGGACAGATTCGGGCTTCTTTGTTGTTGCAATAATGTGGACTTGAAAATGACCTTTTTAGATCTTGGGCTCCATAGGAAAGTTGTAGGCCTATGTCTTACCTTTCCATCCATATAAAGTAGACCTAAATCTGAGATCTATAGCTCCAGATATGACCCAATTACCGAATAGTGTTCTGGTTTGGATTGCACCGACATCTCTTTTCTAAGTTTGATCATCTCGTTGCCTTTGCAATTGAAGTTCTTAAAGTCATCAATCAATCCTTTCATTTATGTGATAGGCCTGCATTTAAAATGGACATTTACCATAAATTAAAGGTATCATATATTATTAGATAGACTATTATAAAACGTACTTTAGTTAAGGAGTTATTGATACTTTAAGTGCAAAATGATGATATAAAACCATGATAAAATTGCACTTTTGAGTACTAATCACCCCCCCAACTAGCTTATTACTAGTCCATAGTAATTAAAGCGTTAAAATAGAAAAACAATTTGCAAATTCCACAAAGTAAGGTATTCATCATTTAACTTCCATTACTCTATCCAGATAAACAAACTCTTGTTAGATTTATATACCTGCTCAATACCTCTTAACAAGATATTCATAAACCTTTCTTTTGTGCTCAATCTATCAACACATAATTATGGGGCTTTTCTTGGAAGAAAACAAAATTTTTGTTCTAATGTTTAAGGTTTACTTCCTTGGGTTGGGATTATTATTTTTGTCTTTTTTTTTAATATACAATAATTTAAAACACCATGCATCTTTAACCCATGTAACGAGCTTTGAGCTAATGACTCCCAGACTAGTTGATCTTAGGGCATTAGGTGTTAAGACACCCCTACGAGCTTAGTAACTCGGGTCGCAGATACTGATATGTAGATAGTGCAATGTTTGATTTCCTTAAGCTTTTCTCCTCAACCCATGTAACAAGCGTTGGGCCAATAGCTCCCAAGTCAGTTGACTTTAGGGTATTAGGTGTTAAAACACCCCTTCGGGCTTAATTGCTTAGGTTGGGGAGGCTACGAAACCAAACTTATCTACATTTTTATTATTATCATTCATTTTTTTCTTTTTCTCTTATTTTTTTTTGTTTTTTTAATTATATATTATCCCTTTCCCTTAGTTGTTACCTTTAACAAAAGAACTTAAATAATGTAATCATTCAATATGCAACCCACAATCATATGTTTAAGTGTGTGTGTATTAAGGTTTAAGAATACATGTGAAATAAGTATATGAGCAGACTTAAGTGATAACAATGCAAGAG
>SRLM01000294.1:19083-44242 GCA_015708895.1 Populus ilicifolia | reverse complement strand
TTGAAACCTTGAGTGTTTAATGGTTGAAGTTTGCATACAACATGAGGCAAGTTTGGGCTTGAAATAGATCATATGATATTCTTTTCTAGAATTGGAATAGAATTGATTTTTGGGACAAATTTGGAGCACTTATTTCAACCAAGATTTGCTTCAATCTTCAACTAAATGTCTCTTCAATTCTTTATTCTCAATTCCGATATTGAATTTCTTGAATTAATTCATTTAAGCTCCAAAAACCTATCGAAACATTAAAACAAACTTCATTACTAAAAAACACATCAATTATTATAAAAAGACCAAATAAAAACAATAAATACATATGTAAAATAAGAGACTTAATGATACTTTTGATGCACAATCAAATGTTTTTCTCAGTATTTTCTTGTCATGAAACTCTTTAATTCTTGCTTTATAAATTATTGAATTTTCATATGCATCATTTCTTATTTCCTCAAATTCATTTATTTGTAATTTTTGCAGTTGACTACAATCATTCAAATTTGAATTGAAAGCTTTAATAGCCTAATAAGCTTTATGTTCGAGTTCCACAGGCAAGTGACAAGGTTTTCCATAGACTAGTCGATAAGGTGACATATCTAATGATGTTTTATAAGTAATTCGATAAGCCTAAAGTGCATCATTAAGTCTTAAAGACCAGTCTTTCCTATTAGGGTTCACTATTTTCTCCAAAATATGTTTGATCTCCCTATTAACAAGCTCTACTTGTCTACTTGTATGAGGGTGACAAATAGTGGCAACTTTATATATGATTCCATATTTTTTCATTAAAAACTCAAATGGCTTGTTGTAAAAATATGCTCTACCATCACTTATTATGACTCGAGGGACTCCAAATCGACTCAAAATATTTTCTTTCAAAAATTTTATCATTGTTTTGTGATCATTGTTTCAACTTGGAATTGCCTCAATCCATTTTGAAACATAATCTACTACAACTAGTATGTATAAGAAACCAAATGATGGAGGGAATGGACTCATAAAATCTATACCCCAGCAGTAAAAGATCTCAATGATAAGAATAGGATTTAAAGGCATCATGTGACATTTTGAAATAGATCCTAACTTTTGATAATTCTCACAAATCTTGCAAAATGCATTGAGTCCTTGAACATGGTGGACCAGTAAAATCCACTTTGTAAAATTTTTTCAATTATCTTTTTTAATGAGAAATGGCCCTCACATGCCTCAGAATGATAAAATTTAATGACACTACTTACCTCATTGTCAAGAATACATCTTTGAAATATTTTATCAGGATAATATTTGAATAAATAAGGGTCATCCCAATAAAAGTTCTTCACTTTATTCAAGAACTTTTTTTTATCTTGGGTACTCCAATAAGCTAGCAATTGTCTTGAAACAAGAAAATTGACAATATTAGCAAACCAAGGCGTTGTAGCGACAGAAAGTAAAGACTCATCGGGAAAGTAGTCATCGATTGATGTGATGTCAGTTTTGAATCTGTTGTCAATCTTGACAAGTGATTTGTAACAACATTTTTGTTGCCTTTCTTATCTTTAATTGTGATATCAAATTCTTGAAGTAATAAATCCATCACACCAATCTAGCCTTAGAATCCTTCTAAGAAAAAAGATATTTCAATGCTATATGATCACTAAAAACAACAACAGTTGAGCCAACAAGATAATACCTGAATTTTTCACATGCAAATACTATCGCAAGTAATTCTTTTTCAGTGATGGTATAATTCATTTGAGCACTATTTAAAGTTTTACTTGTATAGTAAATTACATAAGGTTTCACTAGTATCATACATTATTTCAAAAGGTAATGACCAATCGGGAGTTGAATGATAGGAGCACAAGTAAGCAAGTTTTTAAGTTTAACAAAGGCTTCTTCACAATGTTCAATTCATCAAAAAATAGTATCCTTTGTTAGAAGGTTACTTAAAGGCTTAGAAATTACACTAAAATTTTTTATGAACCTTCTATAAAAAATAGCATGTCCTAGGAATGATCTAACATCTTTAATAGATTTTGGTGTTGGAAAGTTTGCAATTAACTTGATTTTAGATTTGTCAACCTCAATTCCTTTTAATGAAACAATATGACCAAGTACAATGTTGTTTATTACCATAAAGTGATATTTTTCCTAATTCAGCACAAGATTCTTCTCTTCACACCTGGTCAAAACCTTTTCTAAGTTAGTTAAACAATCATCAAATGAATCGCCAAAAACAGAAAAATCATCCATGAAAATCTCAAGAAAATGTTCAACCATATCACTAAATATACTAAGCATGCATCTTTGAAATGTGGCTGGTGCATTACATAATCCAAAAGACATCCTTTGATATGTAAAAGTATCAAATGGACATGTGAAAGTAATCTTCTCTTGATCTTCCAATGCAATTTTAATTTGGTTGTAACCCGAATAGCCATTTAGAAAACAATAAAATTCATGACCTGTAATTCTTTCTAGGATTTGATCCATGAAAGGTAAAGGAAAATAATCTTTTCTAGTCATTGAATTAAGTTTCTTATAGTTAATGAACATGCACCAACAAGTAATAGTTCTAGTGGGAATTAACTCATTGTTCTCATTTGTTATTACAGTGACTCCAAAATTCTTGGGTACAACTTAGGTAGAACTTACCCATTTGCTGTTAGAAATAGGATAAATAATTTCATTATCTAGAAGCTTAATGACTTCATTTTTCACTACTTCTTTCCTATTTAGATTTAACCTTCATTGCATTTCTCTAGAGGGTTTAGCATTTTCCTCTAAATAAATTTTGTGTGTACAAATCAAAGGACTAATTCCTTTTATATCAGTTATGGTCCAACCTAATGCATTTTTGTGCATTTTTAGAGTTTGTAATAACTTACCTTCTTGATGTGCATTAAGTTTGGAAGAGATTATTACCAGAAAAGTTTTATTTTCTCCTGAAAATGAGTATCTGAGATTAGATGACAACAGCTTCAAATTAAGTTTTGGTGGTTGAACACTTGAAGGTATAGACTTAATTGATTATGGTGGCAATTCCTCAATTTGTGACCTCCAATTACTTGTCTTTAATTCTTCCTCAAAATAAATCATTTGTAAATCATTAGATTCATCAATCTCAATTTCATTGGAAGTGGTTGGAAATTGATCATAAATTAATTTTCCAGTAAAGTCCACTTCCTATAAATCATTATCATCTCTAGGTTGCTTGTAAATGTTGAAAATATTCATCTCCAATGTCATGTTTTCAAATGATAGCTTCATCAGTCCATTCCTACAATTAATCAATGTGTTAGAAGTTGCAAGAAATGGACGTCCTAAAATAATAGGAAATGAATTACATACTTCAATAGGTTGTGTGTCCAAGACAATAAAATCCACAAGATAAATGAATTTATCGACTTATACTAACACATCTTTAATTATTCCTCTAGGCACTTTTATAAATCTATCGGCAAGTAAAAGAGTTACAGAAGTTGGTTTTAACTCACCTAGATTGAGACTCTGAAAAACTGAATATGGAAGTAAATTCATACTAGCACCGAGATCAACTAAGGCTCTTTTAATTTTATGCTCTCCAATAAAGCAAGAAATTGTAGGACAACCAGGGTCTTTATATTTCAAAGCATTATTGTTTTGAAGAATAGCACTTACTTGTTTAGCTAGAAAGGCTTTCTTTTTTCATATTCAGTTTATATTTTGCTCTTCACAATGTATAGATCTTTCAAAAATTTAGCATATGAAGGAACCTATTTAATAGCATCCAACAAAGGTATATTGATTCTTACATGTTTGAAAGTTTCAAAAAAATTTGAGTTGTGATTGACTCTTCTTTGTTTGGTCATAGCTTGGGGAAATGGAAGTGTTGGCGGAGAATCAGTCTTTTCTTTGCAATTTTCAGATTCAACCCCTTCCTTACCCTTAAAGATTGATTCATCATCTTTCTCATAAGGTTCATGAGAGGGTTTTTCAAAAACCTTACCACTATGAAGAGTAGTGATTAATTTGACTTGATCCATGTGTTGGCTTCCGAAACTACTTACATTTGCATTGTATTGTCCCTTGGAATTTTATTGTGGTTGAGATGAAAACTTACCTTTCTCTTAGATACTGAGAGCAGATGCTAATTTTGCAGGAGTATCTTTAAAATCTGTCATGTTTTGAGCAATTTGAGTATTAATTGTCTCTTACTTTTTAATGAATGTATGCAATGTTTCCTCAAGATTTCTTCTAGGAGGTGGAGCATAAGGAGATGCATATCCATGAGAATTTTAGAAATTATAGTGTGCTTGATATGTTGGTTATAAAGTTTGTGCATTGTTGTTCTCACTCTTCCAACTAAAATTTAGGTGATTTTTCCAACTAAGATTGTATGTTTGTGAGTATGGGTTATGGTTGACCCTTTAAAAACTGTTTAAAGAATGAGCTTGTTTATGGAGACATTCCATAAAAGAAGGCAAGGTTGGACAATTATTAGTTGAGTGTTCATTTATTTCACATATTTGACATACAATGATTTCAACATATTTTAATTGACCACTCTTTTTCAATTCTAGTGCCTCAACTTTTCTAGCTAAAGATGCAAACTTGGCTTGGAGGTCATGATCTTCCCTAAGGTTGTACATTCCTCCACTGAATGTATGAGGTTGAGTTTTACTCGGTGCCTCACAAGTACCCGCGGTGTCCTAATTTTGAGCATTTTCAGTTAACAAGTCTAAGTATTTCATTGCTTCATCAAGGTCTTTATCTTTAAAAGTTTCATTGCACATCAATTCAACCAATTGCCTATCTTTTGGTGTTAACCCTTCATAAAAATGTGAAACCAATCTCCATGTTTCAAAACCATGACGAGGGCAAGTATTAAGCAAGTCTCGATACCTATCCAACATTGGTAAAATGTTTCTCTGGTTTTTGAGTGAAAGTGGTGATTTGTCTTTTGAAAGAGTTTGTTTTATATGATGGAAAAAAACTTCTTTAAAAACTGTTGTTGCATTTCATCCCAAGCACGAATGGATCCTGGTCTTGAATTTTATAGCCATGTTTTAGCTTTATCTTTTAATGAAAAAGGAAAAAGCTTTAATCTGATGGTGTTCATGCTACAATTTAAATTATTATATGTGTTGCAAACCTCCTCAAATTCCCTTAAATGCAAGTATGGATTTTCCAATTCTAAGTCATAAAAGGAAGGTAAAAGTTGAATAATGTGTAGCTTAAAATTAAAATGAGATGCATTGAGAGGAAAAATTATGCATGATGGTGCACTTGTTTTTGTGGGATTCATGTGGTCTCTAAGTGTTTTAGCACGGTTATTCTCATTATAAAGTGATTGATTATCTTTTTCGGCTATATTTTCTTAAAATGATGAGGATACCCTACAAAGTCTACCACGATATGTATGTGACCACACTCTCATGCACGTGTAGGAATAGAGTAAAAGGAAGAACAAAACAAAAGAAAAAACAAGAAAAAAGAAACAAAGTTATATACAAGAAAAGTAAAAGGAAAATATAAAATAAATACTATAATTTGTATAAGAACTTACCTCCTCGCAACGGCTCTAAAAACTTGACACGATTAAAAGATTGATGTCTTCTTCCAAGTGCATGAGTGTTGAAGTAATAAATAACCCGACAAGACCAGGGTCGAATCATAGGAAGGTTAATTGTATAAATTATAGATGACAATAATAACAACAATAATAGTAGTAGTAGTAGTAGTAGTAGTAGTAGTAAAGAAAAAGAAGGAAAAGAAGAAGATGATGATGAGAACTTTGAGATGGAATATTAATGTAAGGATTAAGCAATGATAATAATAAATGTTAAGGTTAGAGGTTCCACTAATGGTATGTTAAACAAGTATAGTGGAAACCACACACAAAGAAGGTTCCAATCAGATTATAAATTGTTAACATGATTACATTAGTCATCTTATTTGATTAGTGCTAATACTTGTAAATGTCGTCAAGCATTCATGATTATAACTTATGTTAACAACAAATCAACTTCCTTTCATAGCTCAGGTGTCGGTTATACCATACAGTACGGGTTATGAAAGTGCCAAGTATTTGTTGTAACAAGTGTTATACAACATAAATCAAGATTAGTCATTTAACAAGCAAAGTATTAAAGAGTGAACAAAATAACAAATGAAAGAAAGAAAAAAAATAAGAACATAAATAAGATAAGAGTTAACTAAGTAAAGGAAAGGAAATGAAAGATATAAACTTGATATTAATGAAAATAAAGCATAAACATTACAAAAAATACAAAGAGAGAAAGCAAGAGCATGATCTTAATCTGGACACCAAGATGCCTAAATTCATGGCAAACGTCTCCTTTTATAGGCCAAAATTAGAAACTATTGATTTAATGACTAATTGAAGAGTAGGTGGCCAACTCTTGACTTAGTGACAATCTTTATCTTCTTTTGTCTACCCAAAACATCATTGATAATATTAAAATTGGAACCACTTGGATACATGAAAGTTGTAGCAAATTGTCTCAACTTTCTTGTGTAAAAAATTTCAGATCATTTCAACTTCTAGAACTCCAGATATAGCTAAAATACTGAACAGTGCTCGGACTGGAGGATAGATTCAAACTTCTTTTTTATTGCTCCAATTTGAACTTGAAATTGGCTTTTTTAGATCTTGGGCTCCATATAAAAGTTGTTGGTCTATGTCTTACCTTTCCATCCATATAAAGTAGATCTAAATTTGAGATCTACAGCTCTAGATATGATCCAATTACTGAACAGTATTCTGGTTTGGACTGCACCGACATCTTTTTTCTAAGTTTGACCATCTCTTTGTCCTTTTAATTTCAATTCTTAAATTCATCAGTCAATTCTTTCATTTATATGATAGGCCTGCATTTAACATGAACATTTACCATAAATTAAAGGTATCTTATATTATTAGATATAATATTATAAAACATGTTTTAGTTAAGGAGTTATTGATACTTCAAGTCCAAAATGATGATATAAAACCTTAATAAAAATATATTTTTAAGTATCAATCAGTGTTTGCAAGGCAAACAAACTTTAAAGCCTGCTTATTAGGGTTCATTTGAGTTTGTAATTTTAGTTAATATAGGGTTGTCTTTTGATAGGTGAGTGTATGGTTGATTAGTACTCAAAAGTGCATTTTTATCATGGTTTTATATCATCATTTTGCACTTGAAATATCAATAACTCTTTAACTAAAGTACATTTTATAATAATTTATCTAATAATATAAGATACCTTTAATTTGTGATAAATGTCCATTTTAAATGCAGGCCTATCACATAAATGAAAAGATTGATTGATGACTTTAAGAACTTCAATTGCAAAGGCAAAGAGATGATCAAACTTAGAAAAGAGATGTCGGTGCAATCTAAATCAGAACACTGTTTGGTAATTGGGTCACATTTGGAGCTATAGATCTCAGATTTAGGTCTACTTTATATGGATGGAAAGGTAAGATATAGGCCTACAACTTTCATATGGAGCCCAAGATCTAAAAAGGTCATTTTCAAGTCCAAATTGTTGCAACAATAAAGAAGCCCAAATCTGTCCTCCAGCCCGAGCACTGTTCAGTATTTTGGCCATATCTGGAGTTCTAGAAGTCGAAATGAGCTGAAGTTTTTACACAAGAAAGCTGAGACAATTTCCTAGAACTTTCATGTTTTCAAGTGGCTCTAATTTTGACATCATCAATGATGTTTTGGGCAGATAAGAGAAGATAAGGATTGTCACCAAGTCAAGGGTTGGCCATCTACTCATCAATTAGTCATCAAATCAATAGTTTCTAATTTTGGCCTATAAAAGGAGGCATTTGCCATGTATTTAGGCATCTTGGTGTCCAGATCAAGATCATGCTCTTCTTTTCTCTCTTTGTATTCTTTATGCTTTGTTTTCATTAATATCAAGTTTATACCTTTCATTTCCTTTCATTTGCTTTGTTAACTCTTATCTTATTTATGTTCTTATTTTGTTTATCTATTTTTCTTTCTTCCATTATGTTTAGCTAAGTTAATTATGTCAAGGTGAAAAGGTTACACTAATGGTGTAAGAATAAGTATGGTATAAGAATAAGTATGGTATAAACTTAATATGGACTTTAATGTTTAATACTAACATGTTTTATATTTGTTATTTTGTTCACTCTTTAATACTTTGCTTGTTAAATGACTAATCTTGATTTATGTTATATAACATTTGGTACAACAAATGCTTGGCACTTTCATAACTCATATTGTATGGTATAACCGACACCTGAGCTATGAAAGAAACTTGATTTGTTGTTAACATAAGTTATAATCATGAATGCTTGATGAAATTTACAAGTATTAGCATTAATCGAATAAGATGACTAATGTAATCATGTTAACAATCTATAATCTGATTGGAACCTCCTTTATGTGTGGTTTCCAATTGAACAATAAGAGTTTATACTATACTTGTTTGACATATCATTAGTGAAACCTCTAACCTTGACATTTGTTATTATCATTGTTTAATCCTTACTTTAATATTTCATCTCAAAGTTCTCATCTTCTTCTTCTTCTTTATTATTATTGTTGTTATTATTATTATAATTATTATTATTATTATTATTATTACTAGTAGTAGTAGTATTATTAGTACTATTATTATTATTATTATTATTATTGCTGTTATTACTATTATTGTTGTTATTGTTGTTGTTGTTGTTGTTGTTGTATTATTGTTGTTGTTGTTGTATTATTGTTATTTATAATTTATACAATAATCTCCCTGTGGTTCGATCCCGGTCTTGTCGGGCTATTTATTACTTCGACACTCCTGCACTTGGGAGAAGATATCAATCTTTTTGTCGTGTCAATGGTCATGTAGCTTAGCTAGGTTATAGGCTTGTTTGAGAGATTTAAGCTCAAAAATCTTCCGTTATTAACCTTAATTTCTAAACCATCCATGAAAATACCAAGGCTTGTTTCTTATAAATTTGAGCTCTATTCCAGAATATGTCAATGTAATCCTTTAAATCAACTTCTTACTTATGTTTAGTTAACTCTTTTAAAGTATTTTTTTATCTTGTTAAACCTATAATAATATTGATATATTAAGCCCATATAACCTCTTGTCCTTTTAAGTTCATTGTGAAATTTTGGTGACAATATAGGGTCAAACCATTCAAATAATATAAGGCTAACTTCAACTTGTCGGATTTTAGTATTTCTTTCGTATCAAAATATTGATTGCATTTATTTAATCATTTATGTGCCTCCTCCTTACCTTCAAAGGTGAAAAAGTCTTTTGTGGGCTTGCATAACATATATGAATATTATGATCCCTCGCCAATCCATCCGGGAGAACGGGAGAGAATCTTGGAAATTTTTGTCAATCATTTTTCATGCGTTTATGTTCCAATCATTAGGGAATAAAAGGACACTTCACTTCTTTTTTATTGTTGGCCTTAGGGGTGTTCAAAAAAATTAATTAACCAAAATAATCGAGAGAACCGAGAAAAAATTAACTAAAAAAATTGATCCAAAATAAAAAAACCGATTAAATTGATTTTTAAAACCATAAAATATTGTAGGTGTGGTTTGGTTCTGATTTGACCACTTAAATCGATGAACCGAATCAATAGTATAAATAATATAACTAAAGATTCTTCTCCCTTCTGCCTAACCCTAATTAACATTCTGAAGCCGCCGCCCTTCAATTTTCATTCACCCTTTTCTCCCTTCTGCGATGTGTCTTGTAGCTCTTGTCCTCTGCCCCTGCATCTTGACTTTTGCCCCTTTAATGTTCATCCTCCCTGCATCTTGCTCTTACCCCTTGTATTTGTCTCTTCTCTAACTGAACAATAAGTCAACAACCCACATCTCCACATCCATTTAGTCTACTTGTAGCTGAACAAAAACCTGCACAAAACCCCTTGACTTCTATCTTCACTTGCAGTAGAAAGAGAGGGCTTCTCCATTAGAGAAAAGGCGGTAAGGTAAAGTTTATTTTCATGTGCTTGTAAGTTTAACTTTTTGTTTCAAACTTTAATGCTTCTCTGACATTTCTTACCATTGGCTTCGCAAGGCTTGGACCTTTTTAACTCCTCTTAATTTTCTGCTTTCTTTTGTCTTCCTCAGGTTTGGCCATTGTTTGTGGTCTATCTCATGTCAGCTTTCAGGACCTACGTTGTTGTTGCCTTTTGCTTGCCTTTTCAAGGTAAGGGAACAGTTTTTTTTACCAGAATCCTTTTTCCTACTGTAACAGTTCTTGATTAGTTTGTCCTTGCTATTTGGATTAAGAGGGTCCTGCACTCAACAAATACTTTAATTGTTTATTCTTTGCTAATTTGATATAATTTGCAACATTTTTACTTTGTTAGTCTCATTGGATTGAGTTTTGAATCACATTACAAGGGTATAAAAAAAAGGGTTAAAGTCCTATGTCATTTCTATTCTCGACTGGTTAAAACTAAAAGCAGGGGTTCCACTTTGAAACAGATAAGTTAATTAGGATTGGGTACTGTGTTTTTTTAATCGGGTCAGGAAAGGTTATATGATGGTTGGTGAAGAGAGTTTGGCTAGATTTATGGCTTATGATGGTTGGTGAAAAGTTATATATTTGCTTTATCAAAATGGATTTGAATAGTGTTCATAGCTTCATTCAATCTGGTTAGTGGTTATAATATTTCTACAATGAATTGATATTCAATATGTTTTTTATCTAGTTCATTACAGTGTATATGGTATTGGTTAATATGGTTATTAGTTAACATAGAAAATCAGTGTATGGTTACAGTATTTCTGTAATGAATTGATTCTCAATTTGTTTTTTGCCTAGTCCATTATAATATTTCTGTTTGATTCTCAATTTGTTTTTTGCCTAATTCATTATAATATTTCTACTTGATTCTCAATTAGTCAATTGTAGTCAGTTGTTGATTCATGTTGTTGTTTTTTTAATTTCAAATGGATAATCAGAAAGATCCTACATCAATTGAATCAAATCCTTTAAGTTTGGAACCCAATTCTACGCCTATTCCAATTCTAGTTGCTACTTTTAGTACAAATAGCAACACTGAAAGTGAAGGCAATCCAGCTTCTAGATTTAACAAAAGAAAAATATCCCAAATTTGGGATCACTTTAAGAAACTAAATGGTAATGTTAAGGCTTCTAGGGTTGCATATATGTATTGTGGAAAAGACTATGCATGTCATACTATACTTAATGGGACTAGTAACATGTGGAGTCATCTAGGTGTATGCAAAAAATTTCCTTTTGTGATTGACTGAAAACAAAAAACTTTAGTCTTGGAATCTAGGCCTATAATAAAAAAGGGGTAATAATGGAGTGGAAAATCTGGAGACTATTAAGACAGTGGGTTATAGTTATGAAGAGTGTAGGAAAGCTCCAGAAAAAATAATTATACTTGATGAGCTACCTTTTAACTTGGTTGAAAACCAAGGATTTAAATCATTTTGTCAAGTAATGCAATCTAAATTTGATATTCCTTCTCATTTGATAATTTGGAGAGATTGTTTGGAAATTTATGTAGTTGAGAAGGAAAAATTAAAGAATGCTCTTAAGGATCAACGTGTATGTTTAACAACCAATACTTGGACATCAATTCAAAATATTAATTATATGTGTTTGACTACCCATTGGATTGATGAAGGTTGGAACTTGAATAAAAGAATTCTAAACTTTTGCCAAGTTTCTAATCATAAAGGTGAAACAATTGGCCAAACAATTGAGAGTTGTTTGTTGGAATGGGGAATTGATAACATTTTAACAATTACAATTGACAATGCAAGTTTAAATAATTTGATAATAAAATATTTGAAGAGAGTAACAAGTAATTGGGCAAGTAATAAATTGTCAAATGACTTCATGCATGTTAGATGTTGTGCACATATTGTTAATCTTATTGTATGTGTAGGATTGAAAGATATTGATGATTCAGTTGTTAAGATTAAGAATGTAGTGAAGTTTGTTAGATCTTCTCCTTCTAGACAACTTGTTTTTAACCAATATTCAGAGAGGTTGAAAATTAAAAGTAAAAAATCAGTTTGCTTAGATGTTACAACTAGATGGAACTCTACATATATGATGCTAGATGCAGCTGATACATTTGATGTAGTTTTTATGAGGTTAGAAGAAACCAATCCTATGTATTTGAGTTACTTTGAGGTTGATTCAAAAGGAAAACAAAAAAACTTAAGTCCTCTTGCTTTATAAGATTAGGAAAATGCTAGATCTTTATCAAGTTTTTGAAACTATTTTACACGGTTACATTGAGATTTTCTGGCTCGTTGTATGTGACTCTAATTCTTTCTTCCATGAATTGATTTCCATGCACACAAGCATATCTCAACTTTGTAAAAGTGAAGATGTTTATGTAAGTAAAATGGCTAAAAATATGATGGAAAAGTATAAAAAAATATTGGGGGATTAAGTGTTGTATGTGGTTGTTGTGTTAGATCCATGTTTCAAATTGAAATATATGAGATTTTGTTTTGGAAGATTGTATGATGTTGAAGAGATTGAAAATTTTATAATTAAAGTTAAAGATAATTTGTTAAGGTTATTTGAACATTATATGAATGTTGATGAGAATTATATGAATGTTGATGAGAATGTTAAGGTTGTTCATGGTGTTGGAACTAATATACATGAAAATGTTAATGTTGATTTAATGATGGTAAATAATAATATATTGAATGACTTAGCTTCTCAATTCAAAAAATATTTAGAGGAAGAATGTGGTGTTTAAAAAAAAAATGAGGTTGAGAGGTATTTGGGTGATGATTGTAAGGATCCTAAAAATTTTAAATTAGATATTTTGGGTTGGTGGAAGTGTAATGCTACAAAATATAAGATTCTTTCAAAGGCGGCACAACATGTGTCAGTTATTCTGATATTTATAGTTGTTTCTAAAGCAGCTTTCAGTACTGGTGGTAGTATTTTAGATCCATTTCAAAGCTCTTTATCTCCATCGACAATGCAAGCATTGGTTTGTTGTTAAAATTGGTTGAGTTTAGTATCAATTCAAATCAACATTAGAAACTTCATGGATTATATTGAAAATTCTGAGATTATTGAGTCAGTTAATTTTTTTTATAAATTTAAATGTAGTTATTTTATAATATCATTTACATATGTTTAATCTAACATTTTAATTTATGTTTTTGTAGAATTTGGTAAAAATTTAAAAATCTCAACTGATTGTTTGTAAGTTGTATTAATGATGTTGGTGTAATTCTGGAATATAATTGTTTTAGGTATTTAATTTACTCTATCTTATTAATTCTTTTTAAAATTTTGCATTGCTAATTTTTTTTATAGTTGAACTGTAATATATTACTAATTTACTAATATTTATTTGTAGCATTGTCCTTACTGGATTTTTTAGCTTTTGATGTTGCTAGAAGTTTTGGATGCTGCTGCAGTGCTGGTGTCAGATTTTGATGATAATTTATTATTGGTTGCTATTTGCTAATGTATTTATTTGTTAATGTAAACTTTTTAATGTGAATATTTTTTTTAATTGGAGGTGCTCAAATTTGATCATGCATTTATTGTTACTATAAGCATTTCAAAAAAATTTCAATATTTTAATTTCATTAAAAAGCTTATAACAAGATTAATCAAATTAAATTAGAACATTTTAAAGAGTCTTTGCATGCTTTGTCGAATTGGGTTTTCCAAATAGATAGTCTCTTATTTTTTCTTGTTAATGTCTTTTTAGTGAGATAGATTGTGACTGCCTCCCTGTAACTGAAGCGGAAGAAGAAAAGATGAGAGGAGTCGGAGTGACCTGCCCTTGTTCTAGTTCTACAGAGCCCAGACACCGACCCTCTGCTTTTAAGTCAATCTCTTTCTCCCATTCTACAGCCTATAAATTTAGCCTAACAGGAAAATTTAATATCTCAATTCAATCTAAACCCATTAAAAAAAGTAAAAAACCCCTATTAATTTAATGGTTAGATTTGCCCCTTTTTTAGCTCCAAAACCAGATTCAACCAAACCAAACTGGTTCGGTTTGAACTGGAATTCAATTTGGTTAAGTTTAAAATTTTAAATTACATAATTTAATTGGTTTTTATTATTCAAACCAAACCAAACTGTGAACAGACCTAATCAGCATGACACTCCACAGCTGGCCATTCTTCTTAACTTATTCTCATTTAAAATGACTGCACAAAACGCTATCGTTGGTTACAATCGACTTAAATCGATCCCGCTTCCCCTTTTACTCTGTTTTCTTCTTATTTCGTTTCCAGCAGTGACACGAATGCCATGCACTCAAGCCGATCGGCTAATGGCATCTTTTCTTACAACGGGAACAACATCCACGGGGGTTATAGAGAAGGTAGGGGAATTCGCTACGGTGTTTGTGGAGACTCCGAATATGGCAACCTTAAAAAAGGCATTTCCATGCCTCAACGGCTGTGTAAGATGTTTCTTCAAAGAAATCAGGAGCCAAATGTTCCATGTCACCACCCCAAACTCATAATTAATTTGGTTGACTTGATGCTCAGCTAGCAGTGCACCAGGGTTGATAAATTAAGAAAAACTAGCAGATGACATTTTCATTCTGCAACTGACCACCTCACATTTCGACAGATAATTTTCAACCGTGGCCAAGTCATTTTTACATGCCTCAGCACACCAATGATAGAAATCAAATGAATATATACTGTTAATTAAATACCTCCTTGTCTATTTTACAAAAAAGCTGATCACTTCTATAATCTATCAACAGTAGAAATACAAATACCATCTCTTCTGCGTGCTATATTGTACATATGTTACGCTCACTAGTTAACAGCTAAACCTCGGATCATTCTCAAGTTGTCTACTTTTATATCTTCTGCAACTTGTATATCTAAAAATACAACACAAACACCAGATCCGTGCAAAGTGGGAGACATGCTGAATGAAATTGGCCAACAAAACAATCAAGCGTGCAAGAAAAGACAGGTGCTGCCATGAAATTCCACAGATTACAAACAAAGGGGGTCTTGTAGCATCATATGTACGCAAGTGAGTTTCTGTCAAGGTCAGGTTGAGGGCGACCCCGTGTTGGAGTTGGTGGTCTTTGGATGTTAAGCTCCTGAAAGACAACAGAAACATAGAGAAAACAATTAAAAGCCAGCTAGGGGATAGGTTTTCCAGATTTGTGAATACCAAGCAGTATTTCCAACACTGAAAATGCTATAAATCTTACCTGCATCCATGCATCATGAATGACACGTTCCGGAGATGTCTCTGGTGACTGAAGGGGAGGTGGCAAGGGATGAATTAATTTTGGAACCACAACCAAACCCCTGCCAACTACCAGTATAGCTCCAGCATTGTTTGCAGTCCCTGGATTGATACATCACATTAGGATTCAAATTGGATTTTAGCAGGAGAAAATTCAAGCTCTTCAGCTTACCACAATAGTTGGTTGCAGAAAATAGAGTAATCAATTGCCCTTGGGCAAACCGTTCAAACCCATCCATGACACATTCATGTGCCCTAATAATCAGCTGTAACTTATTTTTCTTACAGAAGTCAGTTACACGATCAGGCTGCAATGACATTAAAAGATAAAACAAGCAAAAGCTTCATAACACATGCAACTTGGAAAGCGCATCAAATTAAAAAGATACGGAGCCGAGATAAGTATACAAAATTGATGACATCATAAGCTAGCATAGATTCATTGGACATCTGAAGCAGCAAAAGTGAGATAGTAGCTGCTCCTAAGAGTGGAAACACAAACTGCCAGTGACTATAAATTTATAGTGGTAAGTGGTAAGCCACTTGGAATTTCAAAATTAATATAAAGATCATGGTGAACTTGTCACCTTTGAGGCTAAAACAAGCCAACACTGCTGAACTTTCCATTAAAGGCAAGTTAGCCTGTCACCTTTGATTTTTCTTTTGGTTCCCAATAAGCGTTAGTAACAATGAAGTCCAAAACTTTCTTAAAGATGACATCCAACATTTAATGGTAGTAGGCAAAGAACATTGTTTCTCTTCCAATTTAAAAGTAAGATTTTGGTGGCTCCTTTCTAAACAAAAGAAAGGAGTTTTTTTTTTTTCCCCCGCTGTCAACTACAGTATGAGAATTTAAAGCAAGCTGCTATAGGAATTCAATCTCTACATATATATATCAATCGAGGGACCAAGATAATAAGTTTTGAGAGGCTAATTGCTTTCCACGAAGGTTGACGTGATATCTATAATTTTGTCAAAAAACAAAATTGTTCTATTCACTGTGACTTGGGATATTGCATGTGATAAACCACACCAAACACAGTAACTAAAGATCATCAAACATAACAGATGTAAACAACGACATGCATACCCCGAAAGTGACAAGACCAGGACCCCTAGCATTTGGTCTCAAACCCTCTATGCTATCATTTTCGGTAGGATCCGACCTGAATGGAGAAGTTTCATAACACAAATTAACGTAAGCAATGGTAGATTGCAAGTAAAATAAATCGAGTGAAGCATACCATAGAAGATCCATTAGAATTATAGATCCACCATCCATTGTTATGGGTCTTTCCAGCTTCTCTATCTGTTCCACTGAATGAATGGATCTTCCTATGCCACCATGCATACAGATAATTTTCTTCTCAATAAGTGCAGCGAGTGGAAGACAGTTGAAAAGTTGATTGAAACGTGTCCACGCCCATATCCCATCACTCTCTCCCTGTAAAATGCTATTATCACATTTGAACAATTGAATTTTCAAAAGATGTACTGGCCCTTCAGGAAAACTATATTTAGCATGTTTATCTATACCATTCTTTCAATGCATTCAATACGAAAACCAAAAAGCGCATTTATATCAGCAGCTTCATGGTTACCACGTATCAGGTGGACATTCTCGGGATACTCAATCTGCAAAATCATAATAAAAGGCACCACATCATCAATATAAGGACAGTGCTAAAATATAATTCATGTGAAACTTTTGTTCATTGAAAGCACAAGTTTTGCCTTAAGAGCAAGAAGCAAAGTTATAGTCTCCAAACTGTGCTGCCCTCGATCAACATAGTCTCCCAGAAACAAATAGTCGATGTACCTGAACCATAAAATTGGACAGCATAGTTAATCAACTACAGAGATAAATCACACAATCTGTTCTAAAATTATCAATTTGTTGTTTTGGACATATAAGCTGGAGGCCTTTTATCACGTTAAGCATTATCAAAATGAAAACTTAATATAAGCAATGCTAAAGGACAAGTATTGTATCTTCAAACCAATTTTTGGGAAAGAGTGCCCACCAACCACTGCTTGTCATAGACATAAATATCACATGAAGGAGTGTAGAGCAATAACTATTTAAGCAGAAGAATGTCAGAAAATGAGGATAAGAAAGAGAAGGGAAATAGAACCATATAGCAAGTTCAAATTACTCAGGGGCATTGTTCGCTCAATTATGACACAAACAGCAAACCTGCACACATGCATTTATCATGTGCCGATTACTCCAAGAATATGGGCATGATATATTAAACGACATGATTTCTTTAGAAAGTCAGTGGAGGCCACAGAAAAAAGAGGTGGGTGTTTGGGAGTGCGTCTGAAACTTTATTTGGTTAAAAGTGCATTTGGAATGAAAAAATATCAAATTGATGTTTTTTTTAGTGTTTTCCGATGGTTTTAATATGCTAATGTCAGGAAAAAAAAAATCATTTTGATGCACTTTCAAGAGAGACTATTTTGAAAAACAACTTACACCACAATCTCAAACACAAACTTTCTATAACATTTAAGAATTTTAGTGCTTTTCTAATGGTAGTGATAATGCCTTCTCGAAGACAAGACAAGTTATATTGTTGTAGATTGCTAATCAAAATGTCTTTCTTGAGGTAAATTTACAACAAGCATCTTGTTGTAGATTGCTAATCAAAATGTCTTTCTTGAGGTAAATTTACAACAAACATACAAGTTGAAAATGCGTGGAACTTTAAAATAATGTTGAAAAACGGTAACTTGGGTATTTGAACATGATTTATTAACCAACACTTTTACTCAACTATTTACTTTGGCTAAAACCAACAACAATTCAGCATATCAGAGTCATAGTGTCAGTCCATGTAAGAATATGGATCTTTGTTACTTTGATCACATCTTTCTAGCCCCTTTCACTAGCCCCCTTCCCAAGAAACAAACTCTCATCTCCCTACAAGTTTAGCCAGTTTGTGTAGGACATGAAGGAATCATCTCTATCAAGCAGATAGACCTTATTACTTTTTGTCAACTCAAGCATTTAGCTTTTGCAGCTGCACTTTCATCAGATCCCACTTTCCTGCCTCAGCATGAAGCATGAATTATACTCAACTGCACCCCACAGGGACAAAACATAGTTTTAGGCACTTCACCCATCATGATTGAAAAAAACAAACTAGCCAATAGAAAAGCCTAATCCAAAATCCATACTGTAAACCCAGAACAGAGCACCCATGAGAGACACAATCAGTTTAAATGGTTCAGTTTCATTTTGAGTTTCATCAATCTCTTAGATTGCATGAAATTAAATGCCATTATCAATTAGCTCTCCACATCATACTCAACATGTTCCTCACAAGCATAAGAGCTACAGTGTAATGCTTACGTAATGTCTCCTGCTGTGGATGGAAATCCATATTCATCAAAAAGACGCATTAAGTCACCAAACTGTCCATGAAGATCACCAAAGACTTTTATTGGGGCTTTCAATTGCAGAACCGTTGACTCTTGCATAAATATTTGTTCAGCAGCATAACAAAGTTCCCCAACTTCATAAGAATCCAGGAAAAATCTCCTATTTGCAGGAGCTTTCCAGTTTCGAGGCCTAAGCAACATGGAAATAATCTGCAAGATAACAACATGAAGCAGCGCTAATGAAGAGATAGCAATACTCATAAATTTGTCAAGTCTTACCTTCTTATGCAGGCCCTGAGGAGACTTTTTTCTGGTGACCCTTCTGGCAGGATAAGATGCATCATTATTCATGGGAAGCATCCTTCTACTTTCATTTTCAAATTGATCCAATGACAATTGCCTTACCATCCCACCCAGGTTTCCCACAGCCTCTTTAGCAACCACCACCTATAAGAACAAGACTCTGATTTAGCAGCATGGCAACCAAAGAACAACTGCACCATTCTTACAAACCACAGATAAAAGGGAATACAGCTCTAGGATGAAGGCGAACATCAGCTTCATTGTCACTTCCATCTGAAGTTGCTTCTGCCACTTGTGAATTGTCATCAGATACAGATGTTTCTTCTGCAGGATTGGAAGATGCTGCCTGAGCAGCTTGCCAGACAGCATTAGCTGCCTCAGCTTCCGCAGCAGATGCCTCCCTTAATTTCTCCATAGAATTTTTGTCCATGCTGCTACATTAGAAAATAAATCCATGAATTTCTATAGGAAAGGGGCTGACATGACATAAGGGATAGAGAGAAGGTTGAGACCTGATACCACCAGATAAAGGGATCTCTGATCCACCATCAGGGGTAGTTGTTCCAAAAGAATTTAAATTATAATGGTTTGATCGGGGACTTGTTATTGTTGAGGCTCTCTCAGATGTTAAAATAGGAGAATTCATGTCTGACTGGAATGGGGAATTTTCAGCAACCAGAAAATCATCTACCACTGCATCTGAAGAGGACAAAGCAATTGGCTATGATGTGTGCATCTCTTAAGTTTGCAATACACAATGAAATGAAATGAATTCCATGAGGCCCAAATGATTAAGGCTTAATGGCAGGTATGCAGAAGAAATGGAAGCAAAGATGAGTCAAATAAGCAGCGGCATAACAGCCTAACTAGACAAGAAGATAAAAAAGGATTGCACACAATAAATCCACTCTGATCACTGTTAATACTTATTATAGACACTTTATTTCTTCAGAATGCTTGAGAAAGAATCTTGTTACCATCAGGCAGAAAATCAATAAACAAGATCTAAAAGATCCACAAATACATGCAATTTCACTTGCATGGTTGTTATTGCGATACCATAACAACTTAAGTTAACATTAGAGCAACCAATTAGGATTGGTGAATTACTGGCTCTGAACAAGCATAGCACATCCAAATTCAACATAGTTGCTTGGCAAGAATTAAGAATCATTAAGCTATTGGGATCAAGAACCAAAAAAAAATTCCACTTAATGATGCAAGTCTCCTGCATAATTTATTTTTTTCTGTCCATCAAAGATAATGTCCTAAACTAGAGCCAAACAATCATCATGGCGCACAAGCACAATAGATTGATTAAACATGCTACAAGCAATTCCTAACATTCTTGTGTAGAAGTTACTGACTTCCATTTCTTATGCTTACCAAACAAGGAAAAGAGACCCCACAATAACAACCTAAATGGTGGTGGAATTATAATTCAGAGTACAAAATGTAAAATATAGACAATAGTGCTAAATGAACGCATGCCCTTGCTGATGTGAAATTAATGTCTCTTTTTAAAGATCACATTGATATGTGTTATCTTAAATGGCACAGCTTCATGCATTCCCCTGAAATATGCAGAAAAAGTTCAACAAAGATTTAATTGATGCTTGTCTTGTAAACTCAATTTTACAAAGGAAATAGCACAGGGCATACATTTATGGGTAAGAATTCAATGGAAGGGGATGAAAATTGCAAATGGTAATAGAGAATGAATAGTGAAAAGTAATTCAAAAGGAAAAGGACAAAAAGAAAACATTACTTCAACACATTGAAACATAATAGATAGCTGATTTCACAGGCAACAATACAACATCACGCACCCTTTGAATCATAAGGGTAACCAAACCAAGGGGAAAGCAAAACTGTGGCACAGCATGTCCATAGCAAAAGAAGAAAAAGGTGCTCCTGATGGAGGTGACTTCGTACATTGCTCAGTCAACAAGCTTCAAAATTACTCACTACTACACTTCAATTACAACAGCAAAAGTAATTGAACTTTAAATAGAATAACATATCAGTAATACTGCTTTACAAGACACAAAAGAGAGCCAACACAAAATAAAACAGCAACAAAAATAACAATAAATAATAACAAAGAATTCAATCCTCAATCAAAAAGCTTCTCTAATAATCACTACAATGAGAAACTTAAGGATAGAAAAATATAAATGTTATATGGTGTGACACTTGCGGCACATGCAACCTTGATCTGGTTTAGTTCAAGCATAAAACCAGCAATGCCACAAACAAAATGTAAGTCTATTCAAGTCCCTTCTTGTTTACTTTCACAGTCTAACTATCATCTCAAAACATTTCTACTCCCGAATACTTGTATTCCTATTTTATGAGCAGTCCTCTCAATTGAACTTGTACAATGTTGTCAGTTCTGGCCAAGCTTAATGTTAAAGTCACCTGTAGTAAGTGACCTGTGATTAAAACCTGCCCACATGAGGAATTGGAGGGATAAAAGGATGAAGAGGGGGGCCTACAACTGCAGGACTAATAGGTCTCCCAAAGAACAAAAAAGAAAACTTCACCTCCTTTTAGACCACCGTAGACATATATACGAACACCAACAGATGCAGATGCATGGCGACAACGACGCATTAGCTCCAAAGAAGGATCATATTCGGCATGTCCCTTGCTGGTTTTAGAAGAAGTAACTGTCCCATTTCTATCCAACCAAACGCCCGCAGCAGTGTCCAGCACTAGTCTCACAGAACAAATTGTTTTAAGATTACAATATAACCCCTCTTTTCAGGATAAGAACAGCAAAGAAAAAGGCTTACCAGCAACAGCTGCCTCCCCTTCTACTAAGCGTCCTCCCTTTAGGGCTCCTCCTGTAACATGCAAACGTGCCCCAACAAAAACCTGATAGAAAACAATGTCAAACTTTTTAATGATAGAGAAGAAACAAGATCAACTTCAGTAATCGGGTCCCAACAAACATTTTACTTCAAAAGATATATTTCATGATCTATGAATAATCTAGAAGTTAAAACTTCCAGACTAGTGGTCACTTACCGCAGCATGTTGATACCTTGTTGATGGAGACACCCCAGGCGCAAGGGTCCACTCCCACTGACCATTTCTATGCATTAGGAGCCCATAAGCATCCCCAAGTGCCTGTTTAAGCACGCACTTATGATCAGTAAAAGAATTGAAATGCAAAACAGTAACACCATAAGTAATGAAATTTTCTTTATCCAAAAAACAACACTTTTGAGCACAAAAGGAACTTCAATGAGAGTGAAACTGCACTGAATCAACAGGTATGCCTGAGTAGAGAAAAATTCATAAAAACCAGATGAATGGTTCCTGATAGAAAAAAGTAATGGCAAATTTCAAAAAAACAGTAGGAAAATCATTCCAGAACAGAAAGAGTGCTCTGATTTCTCATCACAACCGCAACTTGGAAAATGAATGTTCTATACCATAAGTCACTTGTTTTTATAATATTTTTCAAAGCTTGTGAATAAACAAGAACACACACCAAAGGTTCATTTCTTCAAGTTTTATAAGTCCACAGTTACTTTTGCACTTAACTTCTTTCTTGCTTCTAATCCATATAATAAAATTTTCACGATGAGTTTTGCCTTGAGTTTTTCCAAGAATTCTACGTATTTGATCAGACATTACATCCTACTTCCAGTTACCAACCTCATAGAAAGAGAAACGTGTCATATTTGATCCACAAGGTTGAGGACAAGCAAGGTCCCCCTCATTTACACTAGGTGTGGGAATGCATCTGGAAGGTTTGGATTACAGGCCAGCGCAGTCTGGCCCTACCCACATAAAATTCATGGCACATCATAGTGTCAGTTCAACAAAGTTAGAAAACTTCATTTAGTTTGATTACCTTGATCTCCCATCTCTTATTACATGCCCTTTACACATTGAGCACACCAAGACTATCCATGCCTATTTGTTAATAAAATAAATGCCATGAGGACAACACTAAGTTGGCAGGCTAGTCCTACTGTCCTAGAAACAAATATCTACTGCAAAACAAACTGCTGTTGTAATATAATCGTGCAGAATAGTTAAATAGAATTGATTGCTTTAGAACCCCTAAAAATAAAAGATCATACTGTGCCAGAGGAGTCTCTTCCACCACAAAGCAAAAACATTCCATCTAAACGGGCACTAGCTGTTGCGTACCTACAAAATAATGCTACATCATGTCAGACATAAAACATGATAGATGGGAAAATAACAAATGCAGAAGTTTAATACTTCTGCAAATGTTTGTTCTAAACAAACTTACATTCGAGCAGAAGGTCTATCACCTTCAGGATTTAGCCTCTGCCATGCATATGGTTTCTGGGCAGTGTCCAAAACCCAGGCATCAGATAGAGCTCTCTTACCTAGAATATAATGGGAAAAATAACTATTACGTAGTTATAAAGCATGGAAAAATGCATAATCATTGGCAAAAAAACATCAACGTCCATTCTCCTGGCATGAAATAACATAAAAATATTCAAAATTAAACATTTAAGACAATTGTCCATCCATAGGGTAAGCTACTCCAAATTCATGAATCCTACAGCTTATCATGCTTAACCTCACTTAAGCATAAAGAAACAACAGCCCAAACCCATATCCAAAAACAAGTGGCAAGATGCTGAATTTTACAAATGGAAGCTAAGCATATTCAATGCCAATAATCAAACAGAAAACAACCATGAAACACAGTTTTTAGCACTGGACTTCTAAAAAGGATCCAGTCCTTAAAGAACCAAAAGATCTTAAAGATAAAAAGCAGAACAGAAAAATGTGCTTACCATCATTGCCACTGACAATAACAAGGTACCTTTGGGCAACCAAGTCCATTACAT
Organism: Populus ilicifolia; assembly: GCA_015708895.1. Lineage (NCBI taxonomy): Eukaryota > Viridiplantae > Streptophyta > Magnoliopsida > Malpighiales > Salicaceae > Populus > Populus ilicifolia. The sequence goes on along the minus strand of SRLM01000294.1, from coordinate 20,474 downwards.
GGCCATAGCGAGGCCCAGGCCCTTGTCCCTGTACAACCACTCTACGCTCATATCAAGCACCAAAATGTAACAATCAGTTCCAAATCAAGAATCCCAAGTAAAGAGAGAAAAATAGGGAACCCCTAGCTAAATCTGGTTAATGGAAATGAAGAAACTGACCGGTGCCACTTGAATTTGTCAGTGGTCAAGTCAAGCACATAGAGATCATCGGTGGAATGCCCAGCTGGACCTATCCCACCCTAAACCATACATACAATCCATTCATCAATACCAAAAGCTCACATTAAGTGAACAAATCAAATAAAAAGAAAAAAGAAACAAATCCTAATTCACAGTGAATCACCTGAAAAACAACCATAGTACCAACAGCAGCTGCCGCGTGCGCAGCCCTAGGAGACGGTGGCTCTCCAGCAGCTTGTATTCTGTTCATTAGACAGCAATCACCAAAGGTTAATCGTCCATTTTTTTTCCTTTATCTTTTTTATTTTTCGAATAATAAAAAAAATGAACAAGAACAAGAAGAAACAAAGTACTGTTACCTACCTAATCCATTTCCTAGTAAGAACATCATAAGAATGAACCGAATTAGTGGCTCCATCCAATCCTGCACCATACAGTTAAATTTAATTAATATTAAGCAAAGCAGGAGCAGCATAGAGAGAGGAAGAGAAGTGGAAACTGTAACTGATTCCAGGAGCGGAGGAAGCGCCGCCCTCGATAGCGGTGACACCACCGAAGAGGATGAGTCGAGGGCCATGAGACTTGGTAGCAGCAACGGCAGTCAAGGTGTGGCTACATCGAGGACCAGGAGCATCAACATCAGAGCTCCAGTACGTCTCCAAGGTCCGATAGGCGGGAGCTGGGTGTAGCCATGGCTTGGATCCCATTTCCCACCACCTCTCCTCTATTAACAATAATACTTCAATAACCCTCAAGTCCTCAACTAAAAGATCGAGACCCGGGGGTGGTGATGGCGGGTGGTGGGGCCACGGCTGTATGCTCCGTCCACCTCTCCTTTTTTATTTTTTTTTATGTAATCCTTAATCTTTCTAACTTAGCCGGTTTTTGAAATTTCGGTAATGATTTTTTAAAATATTTTTTATTTAAAAATATATTAAAATAAAATTTTATTGTTATTTTTAAAAGAAATTAAGTTATTATACAATGTAATTTAAAAAAAAAACTAAATTACTCCGAATTGATTCTAAAATAATAACTAAGGAATCTTATAAAAAACACTAATTATTTCTAATATATAATTTAGTTTTTTAAAAGAGTAAAATAGTGATCTTATTATCCAAATCATTGTGAATAAATCAATGTATTTTTACAATATTTTTTCCTTTAGCTTTAGGTTTTTTTATTAATTTTTTATGATTTTATTGTTACTG
>SRLM01000294.1:0-19041 GCA_015708895.1 Populus ilicifolia | reverse complement strand
TTAAGGAACTAAAAAAAACTATAGTCCTTGTTAGATGTATTTCATATATAATGGAGTTGTAGATAGTTTAATATAATTAAGTTATAGATAGTTTAATAGAATAATAAAAAATATTTTAAATAAAATATTATTTATTTTATGATATAATAGTTAAATTTACAATATTTAAATTAAAAATTATCATTATAAATATATATTTTTTAAAATTATTTTATAACCTTAGTTTGAAAAGTATTTTTAACCAAACATATTTAATTATTTTTTTAAACCTCAATTTCAACCATAATTTTAACTAAACATGTATAAATATCAAACCAACCTCAACTAAAAATACTTTTTATAAATAATTTTTTCAAATCATAACCACAAAAAGCTACCACAATATCAAAACATACTCTAACTAAAACACTATTACTAGTCCACACTAGATATAAAATAATTTGAATATTGTGAAATAAAATATATCCGTTTATTTGCTACAAAATAGAGTATTTTTAGAAAGTGAATTTTAGAAAAATAAATTATTTTCTGGTATTTGGTAGTGTAATGGCAAATTAGTTGAAAAATATTTTCTAATGTTTGGTTATATCATAAAAATAAGCTGGAAAATAACTTATTAATGTTTTATATTTTTAAGTTTATTAAAATAATAAGAAAATTAAAAGGTTGAATGAGAATAAAATTGAAAAAAATATAATTTTAAAAATTATCTCAAATAAAATAAATAATAATAAAAATAATAAAGATCAAATTTAACTAATAAGAAATTAAAAGATGAAGAAATTAAAATAATAATAATAATCATTTCATAAATTATTTCAAATAAAATAAGTAACAATCAAAAGAATAGGGATCAAATTTGAAGATAAAAAATTTTGATTAAAAAATAATAATAATAATAATTATAAAAATAAGAATAAAGTTAATATAAAAATTAAATAATAAATAATAAAATTGAAGAAGAATATTAAAATAACATATATATATCAATTAAAAGTTTGAGAATTAAATTTAATAAATTATTAAATTATATGAGTTTGAGGAATAAATTTAATATAATCTTTAAATTATATGATATTTTTAAATTTTTTTATAATTTTTTAAAAGTATTTTCCATCTAAAATTAAAGAAAAATATTTTTCAAAAAATTAAGCTAAATTGTTAGTATTTTCAGTTAATTATTTTTTTAATAACAAAGAAAAAAGAAAATTTAAAAAAAAATCTAAAAAACCATTTTCATCCGCCCCAAATCTTAACAGATTATTTAGCTAATGGAGATGGGTAAATAGTGAATAGCAGCCCAGTCCTGGAGTGGAAGGAGGAGAAGGTTTGTCTAATGTCGAGTGCTTGCTGGAGTCCCAACTGACAAACAAACCAGCTTGGCATCCGATTCATTAACATGGCCTAATCTGATCTGTAACGAATACAGCTGTCAAACAAGATCCACACGGCCGCCTTTCACACCAGCCACTCATTGCCTTCCCCCGCCATTCAGCTTTCTTTTTTGCTAATTGAGCTGAGATGCAAAAGGACATTGATGCTTTGCGAGCCCCCCGGCACCGACACACACTGTCCCAGATAGACCCGTAGCCGTTAGCATGGGTATCCCAAGTGTTGGTTTCGTGAAAGTGAGGGTATAGCTTTTCCAAATGCATCCAGATGCAGAGAAACACGAGAAGAAATCTTCTTTCGTCAAGGTCAGCCTATTTATATCAATTATTTCCCAATAAAAAAAGAAAGAATCTGACGAGTTATTAAATAGTAATGGTTAGAATTGTTGGCAGAATGCCCGATCTTCCAAGGATAAGGATGGAGGGGTCTTCTGTTCGACGAGGAACGAAGATGACTAAGGGGTGTTTAGTATTGTAGTTATTATTTTAATTATGATTTGAAAAAAAATATTTTTTTAAAAATATTTTTAGTTAAGATTGTTTTAGAAAAATACATGTTTGGTTAAAATTATAGTTAAAATTAAAGTTAAGTAAAAAATAATTTAATATATTTGATTAAAAAAATGTTTTGTAAATTGAGGTGATAAAATAATTAATATATATTATGAAACAATGAAATTATAGTACTTGTTGAATATATTTCAGATGTAATGGAATTGTAGATAGTTTAATGAAATAATATAAAATATTTTATATATAGTTCTACATGTGATCCAATTACCAAACAGTGTTCCGATTTGGACTGAATCAATATCTCTTTTATAAGCTTAACCCTTATTTTGTCTTCTCAATTTTAGTAGTTCAATTTATTAATTAATCATTTGATTTATGTGATAGGTCTGCATTTAAGATAACATTTATCATAAATTAAAGGTATCTTATATTATTAGATATGTTATTATAAAATATGCCCTGGTTAAGGAGTTTTGATACTTCGAGTGCAAAATAATGATATAAAACCTTAATAAAAATACACTTTTAAGTAGTAATCAAATCCAACAATGCAAAAACAAATCAATTAAAAAGAAAACGACTGAAGCACTTCTATGATTGTAAGAACAAATAAATAAACATTGTCAATTGACTTACATGATTATCACATGATTTCAAGGTTAGGGATAATAATACAAATTCATAGTTGAAAAATAAGATCCTGAACATAGGTTGGGAGATAAAATTCATGGTTTAAAAAGGAGGAAAAGGTGCAAATATAGATGAAGAAGCAACCCAGAATATAGATAAAACAACTATAAAAACAGATCATGAATTAATGAAACCAAAGGAGACATAAGAGTGGGTGAGAGTGAGGATTGTAAGGAAGTTTTCTAATTTGCCGCCATAACCAATCCTAAATGAACAACCCAGTATCTATACAACAAAACAGCCCATTAGATCTCAAAAAGACAATGAAGAAGGAATATATATCATCATTCGTGTGTAGTCTGGAGTTGCATTGGTCATCCAAGGCATAGAAGACAAAAGGTGTGTGATTATTTGGAAAGAAAGGTTGTGTAGATATTGTGATGTCGTGGTCGCACAAATTAATTACCCTAGCTTAAAACACAACACACAAGATAGTATGGAGCAAGCAAGGGGTCAATCCCACAAGAAAGATTTAGTTCAGATTTTTATGCTATACATTATGCAATTGGAGGGTTTTGATTTGTAATGATCTAAACTATGGAAGAAATTAAACTAGCAAACAAAATCAATTGAACTCAAAATTTATCAAGAAAACAAACCTTGGTTGCAAACACATATCCACCAATGGAAATTAGAACCGATCCTTGAAACAAAATTACAATTTATATTCTGAATTTTTATTTTTTTTTAATGTTGGTTAATTAACGGATCCACCGTATAACTAACCCTAACCAACAAACAATCACAATGTCCGCATTAATGATTTAGTTCAATGGCAGGCCTAAGAACTAGATATTTGAGTGTTCTCTCTAAGTTTAATAATGTAGTTCCGCCACAATTATCAAGCTTAGTTGCTTCACAAGTTCATACATTACAACTCCGGTTTTGATATCAAACTTAGCAATAAATTGTTCACAATAATAACTTAGAGTTCCGCTCTAGCAATTATCAACAACAATCATAGAAAATATGCATAGAAAAACAATCATACTTATTCATAATATAAACTAAAAATAAAAGGAAGAATAAATCTCACGGTTCTTGAAATCTGAAGGTCTGTTGTGTCCTTGCAACCAAGAAAAGAGCTTAGCCTTGCATAACTATTGAACAACTGCTCTTAAAGAATAAAGAAAGCATGATTTTTTGGGTTTGTAGAGGAGAGAATTTGTGTTTCTTAACTTCTGGTTGCTGCCTCCCTTCTCTCCTCTCTCTCTTTCTTTTTATATGCTAAGAAACCCTAGTTCTTAATTTACAAAGTAGTCCTCCCTTAAGTTGACAATTGACATTTAAGTACTTCAATAACTATTTTCCCTAAAAAAGAGAAATAGCCTTGCATGAAATCTTCAAACTCTGACTTAGAGGAGATAAATTATTGATATAAAAACTAAGATGATGGTTTAGAAGCTTCCAAACGTAATTTGGACTCATTTCTTCACGAAACCTGATTGCTAGCAGAATTTAGTTGTCATCTTTAAAAAATTATATCTCCCTCATCTGATATGTTTTTTGGATGAAATTTGGAGCGTTTATAGACCTTTGATTTAAAAATCCAAAAAAATTGAGTTTGCACAAATTGGACTTCTATAGCTCCAGATATTGAATTTTGAATAGACAAAGGTCAATAGTGGCAGAATGCAAGATTTGACTTTAAAGGATGTGATTTCCATGATCTTCCTCTTTTTATTTTTCTTGCATTGCATTTCCAAAATGGTATGGATGTTAGCTTTTTAGTGCCACTAGAATCACTTCCTTTCGATCTTTAAAACTCACGTTCTGCACAAAACATCGACTGAATGTCAAATCTGTCAATTATCTCCAATTTACTCCTTTTTGCATTTTTCATCCAAAAGTGCCTTCAAAACATAAAACAAAGAATATCAAGGCATTTTACATATAAAAAATGGACAAAAAATTAGGTAAATATGGGTGAAACTATCGAATAATATGGTTACATCAGTAGAGAGGGAAAACAGGCATGTGAGAGAGAGGAAAGAGGAATAATAAAATTAGTCAAATGAATTTCGAGAGATGAGGAGAGAGAAAAGGAAGAAACAAAATTACAAGAGGAACATGTCCATGTCATCCAAAGAAAAAGAAAAGGCTAATATCATTACATAAATCCATAATAAATTATTTTTAGACCCTATTAAACATAATTAGATGGTGTTATAACATATATTACTTATCTTAAACTTGTAAATGCAATCAATTGAATAAATTTTTCATTATTTTGGTTCAAATATAATGTTATTTTTATTATAAAAAAGTGACATATAAAGTTGCATGCTGAAGAATTAACCATAATATATTTAAATATTATGCTTCAATTTTGTTAAAAATAAAAAATGTAAATTAATACAATTTTTAGGATCAATATCATAGAAGTAACCCAACTAAGATGATATTAAAAAACATGTCACATATGGAAGAGCCTTATTAATATAGATTGAGGAGAGACCATTATATAACCGGTCAACATCCTCGTGCATCCATTACTATAATTCATTTGTAACTTTTTTTTTCCTAACACGTATTCTTGTTTTATTTAGCAGAGTCTTAGATCTAGTTGTTGAATCAATTTAAAATTTTATTATAAAATTCTATGAATCCTATTTTTTTTATATAAAATTAAAATCTTATAGCAATCAAAAAGTTGTAACATCTTCTAATTATATATAGAAGTTACTTTTCTAGATTTACTATATTTTTTTAGTTGATCTAGGATTATTTTTTCTATTTTCCTACTTAGATTAAGAATTTATTATTATTTGTTCAGCTCTATTTAAGATATTTTTCCTAGTTTGTATAGGACTTATTATTAGTTTTCCTTTCTTTTCAAGCGTACTTATGTATCTAGTAATAAAATCTTGAATTAAGGTTTCTATGTGATCCTTATTTAATGTAACTTTATGATTAGTATTTAAAATTATATTTTTATTAAGGTTTTATATCATCATTTTACACTTAAAATATTAATAACTCTTTAACTAAAGCATGTTTTATAATAACATATCTAATAATATAAAATACCTTTAATTTATAATAAATATTCATTTTAAATGCAGGCCTATCACATAAATGAAAGGATTGATTGATGAGTTTAAAAACTGAAATTAAAAGGCCAAAGAGATGGCCAAACTTAAAAAAGAGATATTGGTACAGTCCAAACCAAAACACTGTATGGTAATTGGATCATATCTGAAGCTGTAGATCTCGAATTTAGGTTTACTTTATATGGATGAAAAGATAAGATATAAGCCTACAATTTCCATGGGAGTCCAATATTTAAAAAGGTTATTTTTAAGTCTAAGGTCTAGTAACAACGAAAAAGTTCGAATCTATTTTATAGCCCGAATATTATTTAGTGTGTAGTCCATATCTGGAGTTCTAGAAGTCCAAATTACCTCTATTTTTTTTCTAAAAAGTTGAGACAATTTTCTACAACTTTCATGTTTTTAAGTGGTTACAATTCTGACATTATCAATGACTTTTTGGGCAGATAAGAGAAGTTAAGGATTATCATCAAGTCAAGAGTTAACCACCTACTCATCCATTAATCATCAAATCAATAGTTTTTAATTTTGACCTATAAAAGAAGGTATTTTTCATGCATTTATGCATCTTGGTCTCCAAATCAAGATCATACTTTTATTTTCTCTTTTTGTATTTTTGTAATGCTTAAATTTTATTTTCATTAATATCTTGTTTATACTTTTTATTTCATTTTCTTTATTTAGTCAACTTTTATCTTATTTATGTTCTTGTCTTGTTTATTAACTTTTATCTTATTTATGTTCATATCTTGTTTATTTATGTTTTTCTCTTTCATTATGTTTAACTAAGTTTTTTATTTTAAAGTAAAAAGATTACACTAATGGTGTAAGAATAAGTATAGTGTAAACTCACTATGAACTTTAATGTTTGATACTAACATGTTTTGTATTTGTTATCTTGTTCACTATTTAATACTTTGCTTGTTAAATAACTAATCTAGATTTATGTTATATAACACTTGGTACAACAAATACTTGGCATTTTCATAACTTATACTGTATGGTATAACTGACACCTGAGCTATGAAAAGAATTTGATTTGTTATTAACATAAGTTATAATCATAAATACCTAAAAATATTTACAAGTATTAGCTTTAATCAAATAAGATAACTAATATAATCATATTAACAATTTATAATATGATTGGAACCTTCTTTATGTGTGGTTTTTATTTGAGTAATAAGAGTTTATACTATACTTGTTTGAAATATCATTAGCGGATCATCTAACATCGATTTTTATTGTTATCATTGTTTAATCCTTACATTGATATTTCATCTCAAAGTTCTCATCAACTTCTTTATTATTATTATTATTACTACTACTACTACTCTATTATTATTATTACTATTATTATTACTATTATTAATAGTATTATTACTATTGTTATTGTTGTTATTGTGTTATTGTTAGCTATAATTTATACAATTAACTTTCATGTGGTTCGACCTTGATCTTGCCAGGTTATTTATTACTTTGAAACTCCTGCACTTGGAAGAAGACATCAATCTTTTGGTCATGTCACTTTATGTTTTTATACTTACCCTCATTCTTGTGTTGATTCTATCTACATCAATTGGTATTAGAGCCTACCAATCCCAAGTTATAACTTGATATGTGTTATAATTTCAGGTTATTTTATTTGTTGTATACTGCTAAATAATCATGGATAAAAGAGGTTGTAGAGTATATGTGTTCATGTAAGAAGAGATGACGAGATTCTTAATCAAGAGATAAACATTTAGGAATTGGTGATGGAAGACATGTAAATAAAAATTATAAAACTAACCTATTGATTGGATATAATAAACATACAAAATCAAATTAAAGAGTTATCTCATCAATTAGCAAATATGAAAAGAAAAATATTATAGAATCTTGAGAAGAGTGATCATATATTTACACTAATTTGCTCAAATAAAATTATTACATAAAATATTTATATAGCACAATCAGATCATAAATCCCTATGATGATTTAAAATCTAAGAGTATTAACATCTTAAAATTAAAAACTATGATTCTCGCAAATTCATAAAAGAATAATAGAACTTTCTTTCTCCTATATTCTAAAAGTGACCCCCTTCTTTTTTAGAGGTTAGGATTTATTATTTATGGAATTAAGAAGTTATAAAAAGTTTTGTAGTTAATAACTAATTCCTAATCAAATTACTTTAAGTTTTATTTACATTATTTTGACTCTAATGACTTATGCATAGACTTCCATCTTTTAGAGAGATTTCTCAATTATTAATGAGATACCATGTTATCATCTCAATATAAAAAGATGAGTTAGACTTGTGCTTGTTTGCTCACAGATTTCATATTTGATTTCAAACATGTTGTTTTTTCTTGTTTAAATGATTTATTAGGCCTATCACACACACACGAAAAACTTGAGGCATCTAATTTTCATTCCAACTTGAATAACATCAAAATTCCATCTTTAGCTTCAGATATGATCTAAAGAGTACACAAAGGTCCAATTTAGAATATTTGCTTTAACCAATCTTTATCCCTCTATGATTCCTTCTTCAAGTTCGATTCCTAATGCAATTAGGATTTGCACTTATTACCTCCAATGACTTGTCTCAATGTGTTATTTTTAGCTCATTACTTGAAATTGTGCTAAAAATGCTTCAATTGATTTCTTTTTACACTTTGCTACATAACATTGTTAAACATAAAATAAATTAAATAAATTATCATAAAATATAAAACATGTATAAAAAAAAACAAATGAGGTTCTAAAAATATAGAACAATATAAGCGTATCATATGAGTTTGAGATTTGCAATTTATTACTATAAAAGCTAATGGAAGAGAAATATTTTGCCGATTATTGTTTCTTAATCAAATTTGAAGATGAAAGAACTGAGGTAGATATGTAAAATTGATATATATTTGGAGAAAAGAAAAAAATAAGGTGAAGAGTCTTGATTGGATATCTATACGGGGCAAGAATAGTTTAAACATGAGGGCAATTTCTTTTTAACCTGGATAAACTAACGCAACAAGTTTTTTTCCCCTACTATGCAACTTTATGTTATTAAACATAATTTTTTACTTTATTGTTAGATCAAATTCAAAGTTTACTAAGATATTTTAGAATCCTGTTTTTTATGAGTAAAATTTCACAACAATTGAAGATTGGAAAGATTTTTCAATAATGCTCATAAGTTATTGTTTGAAATTTGTTATATTTTCTTATTTGGTTTATGGTTTTTTTATTTGAATTAAAACTCATATTATTTTTTCAGTTCTATTTATAATTTTTTTCCTAATTTGTTTATGCTTTTTATTACTTTTACTTTATTTTCGAGTTTCCTTGTTGGTTAATTAAGTTATTAGATTTATTTAAGAAGTGATGAATGTTTTAAAGAGATAGATTACTTGAAGAGAAAATACCTAATAATAAAATCTTGAATTAAAATTTCTATATCATTCTTTTTTAGTATAATCTTGCATTTTTATACTTGTTATTTTTCTTATGTTACTTTTATCTGCGTCAATAACATACAATTATGTCAAAAAATAATGGAAGTAGACATACATTTGCATATATATTTTTCTTGCAATCATGTTTGTTTGTGTCATTGACACCCAGTTTAATTATCAACTAGTAAACTTTAATTTATTGGTATTCTAAAATTAATAAAGTTTTCTTGCCAATTTCAATTTTATACTATTGAAAATGGTATATTTATTGATATTTTTTAAGCTTATCTCACTTATTGCAATTTAAAAAACCCTTCACAATTCACTCATTTAACTATATAATTAGCATCCCAATATTAATCTATTTTTTTGCCCTTGAAAATCAAACTTACAATCTCTGTAACTAAGGACGAAATTAAAAAAATTTTCTATCCTAGGCTATGATATAAATACATATAAATTATTTTTTAATATTAATTATTAATTTGAATATATAAATTTATTAAGTTAACAATAAAGTTTCAATTCAAATATATAACACAATATATATATATATATAAAATTAAAGCGCATAAAATTCAAAATAAAAATAAAAATAAATTACACTATCAAAGTTATATCATTCAATATTTTATAGAATATAATTCATGTATGATCAAATTTGAATCAATATTTTTAACAAGCTCTCTTTCAATGTAAATTATTATAAAATCTGTTAAAAATTCTTTTTCTATTTTATTGCGAAGCATAATTTTAACATGTTTTATAGTTGAAAATGTTTACTTTATAGTGACAGTGAAAACAAGCAAAGTCAAAACAAGACAAATCAATTTGTCAATCAAATAATAGTGTTGTAACTTATTTGTTTCAGTTAATTCTCGATATAATTTAGAAATAGCAAGCATATTCTAAAAGCTCTCACAGTGAATCATATCAATCTGATAATATTTTAAGCTGGGATTTCAAATAATACATCTTTTATTCATTGAAATCTTTAAGATAAAATTTTTCAGTAAATTATAAATAACATCAACTTTAAATAATTTAAATTTATTTATAGGTTTTAAAGCAGAGCTAAGTACGAGAAATTTTACTGTTCCATCACTAAATCTAGAATTTAATTTTTTCAACTGAAAATCTATTGTTAAGTTAAATATATCATAATGATAATGACAAACCATCACTAAATCTTATTATTGATATGAACGACTTGTAGTTTTTTTATACAAAATATTCATACATGGTATGTCAATATCATATTTTGTGTAAATAAATTGCACATTTGTAAGGAAAAGATCCGACATCTCTTAAAATTCAAAACAATATTTTAGTAATTAATACAAGATTGCATTTAAGATATCAAAAGATTTTTCCTACAAAATTTGATAAAATAAATCAATAATTTTTATTATTTTATTTATTAAATATAAAATAAATATAAATTTAAAGATTTCATCATAATTAAATATCCATAGTTTTCTTTGCAATTTTTTTGAACACAATAATTTTTTACAAAATTATTAACTTTAACATGTATTATATTACTAACCAAAGCAAGATTTTTTTTATAGGAAAACCAATGAAAAAATTAAATTAAGACTTTCATATTATTGAAAAAACTGAATATATTAAAACTATTAAATTTTTAGGATAGAGTTTATTGCAATTGTAATTACCCTAGTGCCAACATCTTCAGAATCCGAAGAAATCTTCTTGCCGCTACCTTTCTTGTTTGTTTGATCTTTGACAGTTTCGTACTTTGCAAGATGAGCAATGCTAGAGCTGAGACTGTCTGCAAAGGCTCTCAGCGAATCACCTGCCTCCTTAGGCTTGTCAATAATCTTATGAACCAACACAGTTTTTTGCTCTGCTACTAATGGAATCTTGGGTTCGAGATCTGCGTCAGATTTTACTTGGGAAGGTGGAAGTGTTAGAGAAGAAGGTGGTGGAGTGCGCAGTAGGCTTAGGCTTAGGTGATTGGGGTGGGGTTAGAGCTGTAGGTTTGATGATTCTTAGAGGTGGTGTAGGGCTTGGCACAGGAGCTGCACTGGTGGTTACAACTTTAGTGGCTGGAGAATTTGGCGCACCGAGGATGTGATTGTCACTGGCTTTGGGCCAGGAGAGCTTGACGATGAGGATGTGGTTGACACTGGCCTAGTGGAAGGAGAAGGTTTTTTTTTTTATATATATATATATATATATAATTATTACCCTGCCTGGGCTACAGCCCAACGGAGCCTTGTGAAAGGCTCCGCTTTTGTCCGCAACCCTTACTTATTTCAATAAACTTTTAACGCATAATTAATCTATTAATTTGAAAATTCTCTATTGAGTTGCATCTACGTGCGCCCTAAATTGTATTAATAACATGTTTTAACGATCATAAACAAATGTCATTCCATCCTAACTCCTACAAAAAGTCTATGCAGAAAGATATCATCCAAATGATGCATACCCACTTTAATTTTATTTAGAAACCATGGCAATATACATACCTATATATCTTCAAATCGGTCGGAAATCCGGGAGTTACTCCCAGCGAACCGAGATTCGACCAAACAAATACATCTGCCCTAGTCAAGTTTTTCTATGCCTGCAATTGACTGAAATTACGTAGGAACTTTTGAGGCAGATCAACAAACACAAAAAAACGGGAACACTCTTCACGGAGGCCGCATCAATCCATGGCAAAATTAAAGGAAACATTACTATGAAAGCTAAAGCTCAATTCGTTTTCATGATTGCTGATAAATTTGTAATTGGAGAATTGAGGCCTGAGGGCCACATACTTTCCACATAATCGAGAGAATGCCCTGGACAGGAGTGGAGCAGAGCACTCCCTCCCTTTCCAACCATGGCTTATCTCTCACAATACCCAGCCAAAACTCGGTAAGAGTATGTACATATTACAAAAATGCAAGAGAAAATCAGCAAACAGATACCTCAGTTTCACTTTTCTTTTTTTCTTGACACAAGGGCTTGACTAGAGAAGGGTGATTCTTAAAGCAGTCCATATTCAAAGGCACAATCCCCTTAAGACTTTTCACTTTTGCACTAGCTCCGTGAGCAATTAACAACAGAGCAACCTGCATATGCCCTGCTTCAACTGCACAATGAAGTGGTGTGTGCCCAGCATTGTCAACAGCATTAACTTGAGCTCCGTGATTAAGCAACACTTTAACGCTCTCAATTCTTCCCTTAAAGGCAGCTCTATGCAAAGGTGTCCATCCATTCTGGTCACTTCTATTAACCTCTGCCCCTTCTGCAAGGCAACTCTTGATACCATTCGCATCATCTACTCTAGCTGCTCTTTGCAAAACATCTCCCATATGCAACAAATCATACAAATGCGAATGTCCATTATCAACTGCGATAGAGAAAGCAGTTTTTCCTTCTTTGTTCACTAAATGCTTAACAGAATAATCTGAACAATCCAATAAATACTCCGCAGTCTCTAAGTGCCCTTTTTGTGCTGCCAAATGAAGCGGGCTCGACGCATCATGATCCAAAACCCCAGTTTTCCCTCCAGCACTCACACAAAACCTAATCACTTCAACATGGCCCCTGCTTGCAGCGACATGAATTGGAGTTCTACCGCGTAAATCAGCTGAATTTACTTCAATGTTTTCGAAACTATCACACAGAACAACCATCAAATCCACTCTATTTATAGCTGCTGCATAGTGCAATACTTTATCAATCGAGCCATCAATTACACATCCAGAAGCAATCAAAACCTTAACTACATCAATCTGCCCAGCCTGAACAGCTAGAGAGATCAAGGACCGTCCCTCTGAATCCTTGCAATTGACATTACCACCGTGATCAATCAAGCTAGTGACCAAATTTAGATTACCAGATGGCACAGCAGATTTGAGCAGTCCTGTGATCTGGGAGCCGGTACATCTACAAATAGCCCTGTTGAAGTAACCGGAGACATCAGTAATTTGGGTGTGATTGGAGATGATATATTCAGCAACTTGGGGACCCACGAGGTAGACAGGGATGGTAGCGTCTCTGAAAATATGGGGTCCAGGTTTTGAAAACAGTCGGCGGAGTTCATCCTGATGAGCCTTGCCTGTAGGTAGCATGGATGATTTAACAGAGATGGCATCAGGAGGAGAAGACAGAGGAGGCTGTTCGGATGACCGAGAGAGGACAATTGTGTAAGATGAGGAAGACAAAGGTGGTAATATAGAGAAAGGCTGTGCGAAAGAGAAAGCAGAGGGGTTTGTCGTGGACAAAGAGATTGCCACAGACATGGTGTGCATAAGGTTGGTTAATCTGAAAGTTGTGCTGCAGTTTTGACTTCCCTTATATGCTATCTCCACTTCCTTCACGTCTGCCTTTACTAGTCTGTCCATGGAGACTTGAACTTCACTTCCCTCTTTTATTCCTTTTTCTTCTTTTTTCAGGAAATTGAAATTGGGGTTTGTTTTGGTGGAGAGGAAAGGAAGAAGACGAAGATTTTCAGAAGAGATTCTCTTATCTGCCTTTAACTTTTCTACAAGTGGTTCTCATTCAAGACTTGATATATTCATGGTTGATTGATTCGTCATAAGACTAATTTATTACTTGGTTGTCGGGTTAAAGTTTGTGAGAGCGAAATGGATGACCATTTATTTAGTATCGTGACAACTGTTTTTGTTTTTTTAAATTGTAATATCTTTTAGAATTAATATATTAAAATGATTTAAAAACACTAAAATATAATTTTAAGTAAGAAAATATAAAAAAATTCGAATATTTAAAAAAAACGAAGATGCAGAAGAAGTCAATGTTTGAGAAGGAAGCAGGGGCTTGTCGGGAGGAGATGATTGATGAAAGATCAACTCCGCTATGGCTGGCTGCTCTTCTTTGAACTTTGAAGGGCTTGTGGGGACCACTTAGCTGGAGCATATTAGGTTATAGGCATGGTGAGCTGACAAGTATATATGCTCATCATTTAAATAAATAAATAAATATTACTATATATATTGTCCCCAAATTTCCATGACCATGGCAGAACGGGAATTATCAATTTCGAATTCTTAGCAGTAAACAAAAAGGCAGAAGCTTCACAAGTAAACCACCAGAGACGCCGTGTCCTCCACGCTTCTTTTACTTTGATCGGATTTGATTTATGACTGCTTCCTGAAGCGCGTTTCTTAGGAAGTTGTAATTTTCATTTTTCTTCCAAACGCATTTCTCTTAAGACAGTTTCTGTCCTTTTTTTTTCATAAAAAAAGAAAATTAAACCCCTTGATAGGAAGGTCGGCATATTTGAATTAAAGATGATAAATTAATTATTGAAGGCTGAAAAAAAAATAAAAAAATAAAAAATAATAATTTTAATAAACTTATATAATTGAAGGACACATCGGTCGGGGAAAATTTTTGTGGACATAAAAAAAATATTAATACCATGTTAGGATTTTTAATGAAGTAGAAGATGCATTTGGATAATTTAATAATATAAAAAAGATAATAATAATTTAATAACATAAAAACTAAAATAAATTTGAAAAAATCTTTTAAACTTGAGTTAATATTTTAAAATTATAAAAAATAAAATCTTAAATTTAGACTTAATTAAAAAGACCAATTCCCAACCATAAAATTCTTGTCAAAGCAAAAAAAATATTAATTAAAAAAATAAATATCAAACCAATAAAAAAAATCAAAGGAAGATAAAAGTTCAAAAAGAAATCAATTTTATAAATTACTTTTATTATAAAAATAACAATTAAAAGAATGAGAATTAAATCTAAAAAATTAAAAAATTAAAAATAAAATAAAATAAAATAAAAGGGAAAGAAATTAAAGGGCTTTATGTGATTTTTTAAAGGGGTGGTAAGTACAGGTGAGAAAAAAAAATAAATTGATATCAAATCAAACCGAACTATTATATATATATATATAAAATATTAAAACAAATCAAATAATATAGTAGAATCGATCACTATAATTAATTGTATGCATCATCTAAAAACAATAAAATTATTTACATGTGGAATTTATGTATTAATAATTTTTTATTACTATTATATTTTGACAAAAATAAAACTTATTCTAGTACGGAATGATAATAACAAAAAAAATTAATATAAAATTACTATTAAACCCCATAATTAAGGTTAATTTTTTTTATGATAACAACAATGGAGTTATTACAAAGTCATAACACTATCTATAGTAAAATAAAATTTCTATAAGGACCAGAGATCCAAGGTCATTTTTTAAAATTTTAAGTGTGAACAGTAATTTAAATATTTAAAAAGATTTAAAAAGACAGTGCTCCCTCTTTTAAAAAATAGAGAAAGTACAAATTTTTATTAACATTAATTGTTTATAGTTGAATAGTAAATCAATGAATAATCTTTAAGCCAAAACTTCCTCCAGTCGTAATGTGTATTTCGTTCTTCTTAAGCTCTAATTTTGACACGAAGAACAAGTTCTAATGGAATTTAGGGATTAACTTTGTCCTGAATTCAAAATGCCAGGTACGATGAAATCAAAACCACATGCATATCCACTATAACGGTGGACAACCAAATCTACTTTTGAGCTTTATGTTCTTAACTAGGCTTGGAAGACGCTACATTGCACATTCCTATGTGTATGTATTAAAAAATCCTATATGTATGTATTAAAAATAATGTTTAGATGATACAAATAATTTGTATTTTTTTTAACAAAAAAAAAATACCTTGGTGATGTAGACAAATTTCAAAATAAAAAAATTGATGAGAATAAATTTTGAAGGCTAATACAAATTTATTTTGATTTTTTTAATTATTTTAAATCAGTTTATCTCTCAATATTTATTTTTTAAAAAATTATGTGTTTTTTTTCTCAACTTGTATTATGATGGTAAGGTTAGCAAGTTAACCCAAATTAATCTATTTTTTTATTTTTTTAATTAATTTTGTTATTCAATAATAATTATTTGATAGATGAGTTTCATGATTTTATTTAATTTATTTTCATTAACAATATTTTTTTCCTTACTATTTATTAGTATGGAACAACAAATTTATCCTAAAAAAAGAGTTATAAAATACAATTGAATACATGGTTTATGCTGAGATATTATATATTTTAATCTTAGCTATATCTTAATTTATTTAATTAAATTCATAATTAGATTCATGTATAAATATTTTGCTTTATGATTAAAAAAAAATTTATATCCAAAAACATGTTTGGAAGACTTGCATATTTTATTTTGTTTTATTAGAAAAATAAATTTTATTCCTACAATAAAACCCCGAGTCATATAATTAATATAATTAATTCTATGATATTTGGTGATGTAAAAAAAAAATGAAGATTTCCATAAATATAATCAAACAATGGCGTAGCCCATTTAATGATCAAAATACAAATATTGATTGTATACTTATAACTATTGCATAAATTTCTCTAAGAATAAAAAATACGTTTCCTTAATTACATTAATTTTATTCTATTATTTCTCTAAAATTATTATATGTAGATAAAATAGAAGAAACAATAACAGATTAATTATTAATTATTAATCATTGAATATTGAAAGACATTATAAGTGTCAAATGATACTATAAATATCTCTTAACCAAAACAAAATAGAAAAATGATACTATAAATATTAATTAATTATTATTTTTAATATAATATAATTGTTGGTCATAAAAAAAATCTCGTAAGTATCCATTGATTTTATAAATACACATTCATCAAAATTTTATATTTTTATTTTTAAGTAACCTTATAAAACACTGCAAATATCTATTGAGATATAAACAGTCATTTGTAAAAATATTTAATGTAAATAAAATTTGTAATTGCGACTTTAAATGTCTAATATTGGAGGATTAAAAGTTATATGAAAGAACAGTTCCTTATTTATTGTGGGTAGCATTATTCTCACTTTACAATTTTGTTATTCTCACTCCATCAATTATTAAATATATTTTTTTTATTTTTAACATCTAAAATTCGTTTTAATCTTCTTTAGAAATAATAAAAAAAAATTAAAGGACTAATGAAAAGACTATTTAAAATAAAAATTATATATATGTAAGGTATTTCAAGCTAGTCTGGGCACACTGAACTATATCCATACACCCTAAATAAAACTTGCAAAATAAAACTTACATCTTGCGGTATGTGACCATTAATATTAATATGTAAAGCGACTCGAACGAGAGGCTGCATAAAAAGCATACCTTTGTTTTACCAATTTAATCACCCACTTATGATGGAAATTTTAAAAATAATATATATTTTTAGTAGAAATTTCATACATACATACATATGTATGTATGTATGTATGTATAGTAGTGATTTATGATTTATAATATTATATTTGAACAAAATTTTTAATCTTAAATTTTTATTATTTACTTACCACCTAAATACTTAGGTAAATCTTGAAATGTCGTGACTTGACATATTTTAGTAGTTCAGAAATGTCAATTGCTTCATAACATTCTCTTAACCGAAGTTAACTTCCCACCAAATCTAAGGGCGGCCCACCAATTACCATCCTTGATTTTTATGGGCCACCACAATCCAAATCATGGCCTTTCTTGGACCCCAGCAGGGTTATTACGGGCTCACAAACCCATCCACAGTCCAAGATTGTATTTTCAACAGTCAACACATACATAACTCCTTTTTTTTAACATGCAAGAGAAGCACCTCGCTGCCGTGTGGTATGTCAGAAGAAAGAAGCAGAAAAGACGGGAAATATGCATATAAGTTGATACCCTACAAATTTTTTTGACATTAGATTGATTAAATGTCGATATTGCAAAATAAGATTTTAAGCTATAGTGTCATAAAAATACAACAATAAGGATCAAGGTCAGCACTACAAAAAAAACACAGCACTTTCTGTATTATTTATAACATATAAAACTTCATTTTGGTCTCTACTTTTTTTTTTACCTGTTGTTTTGATATTATATTTTTCAATCCCTAGATGATGCTGAGATTAAAAAAAAAATCTTAAAAAAAGAGAGAGACATTTAATGCCTAGCCTTATTGTTCTAACAACATTTTTCCTTGTTATTAATTTTGGAATAAATTTCTTTTTATATTAATTTATTAAAAAAAATTCAAGGAATGATCCTATCATGCTATTGTTTTTAAAAACATTAAAGCTTTTATGATAATATTAGCAAATGTTTCATGAATAATCATGTATTAATCTAATATGCAAAAATTATAAACAATTTTCTCATCAATACTAAATAATAATAAAAAATCTATTTTTATTTTTTATCATAAATTTTTGTTAATTCTATCATATTTATTATTCTTATATATTTTGTCATATAAGGGTGTAAAAATGATTGATTCATTATTTTTTTATATTTTTATTGAAACTTGTTTTCATAATAATAATAAGAAGAAGTTTTTGCTTCAAAAATAATTTTTCTAGAGAGAGAGTGAGAGAAATACATCAATAAGAAAAAGACACTTTTGATAAATAAATAAAATCTCTTTATAATTCTCTTCATTATTTTTTTTATAAAAATATATTTTTATTACCATGTAATTTAAAAAAAAATGAAAGTGCCTTTTGATAGGGCGTGAGCATTATTACTAGTGAGTAACTAATTAAGTTGTACAACAAATTCTGGTAATATACCAGCCTTATAGGTCCGAGCATACAGCATTCCTTTTGGGGTTATTTGGATACCAAGCTAGAATATATATTGAGGAATTATATTGATATTTCAATTTAAATATTATATTTGAAATTTTAATAATGAATCAAAATGAAATTTCATTGTGGTGATAACTTATAATATTAGTTTTTACAATGAAAAATAATAATGACAAAAAAATAACTCTATTGGTAATAATTATAGTAGTATAATTATGAGCGGTGGGATAATTATGATAGAGATAGTGTTAAAACTTAAGAGAGATTATTGTGATGGTAATAATAATAAATATAATTAGAATAAAAAATATAATAAT
>SRLM01000292.1:860342-1009557 GCA_015708895.1 Populus ilicifolia | reverse complement strand
GCAGATGCTTTGACGAAACCGGTCAACACTGATAAGTATATATAGTGCAGATCCTCTTACGGCCTAACAGAAACGTAAGCAGCATACAGATAGCAAGTATAGAAAGGATAGAAGAAGCACAAATGATCAAGTGTGAAGACTTGATTAAATCATCAAAGTCTTCAAGTGGGAGAATGTGAAGCCAAACCACCTTAGTAAAAAATGGTGGGAGAAGGTGTAGCCATCCTTAGTCAAAAATGATGGGAGAAGGTGTAGTCATCCTTTTACACCTTAGTCAAAAATTGTATGCACCAAATTGATGTTATTTGCCTAACTCCTTGTCTTTTGCATGGATACTTGCCTATAAATAGGCAATGCATCCAAGCATTAGAGATATCACAAGAAGAGAGGAAGAGAGGGTGAGAAGAGAGTAATCCCACAAAATTGTGAGGTATTTGTGAGATAGTAAGTGAGGTGTTTTCTCCTAATAATAGAGAGATTTTTTTATTCTCCTATTAATAGAGAGAAGTTGTATTCCCACATTACTTAGTAAAATCCTTCTATACTTACCCGTGGAAGTAGCCAAATTGAGTGAACCACGTAAATTCTTGTGTGTCGTTTCTCATTTTATCTTGTCCCTTACCTTTTGTCTTGTCGAGTTTGCATGTCAGCATCCTAACATTGTTATGATACCAGGTCTGTTTCCAACAATAGTTGGAATTCTTTGAATGATTTCCTGTCTTCATTCTAACAATTTGTTTTACTAACCCATATTTGGAGAAGAAACCCTAAACTATTAATCAAGTACCTTGTTATCTCGAGCCTCGAGAGGCTGAATCTTGTGAATGAAAACTCCTTGAATTAAATTTACAATGAACGCATTTAATGGCATAAACAAGAAGTAACCAACCACATAGAAAGTCTGAAAGACAGAAGTAAATTGCAATGGAAAGGTGTGATAAGGATATTCTTATAAAAAAAATTATGCACTTCGAAATGTTTTCACATTTCTTTGTTTCATAAGGAGAAATTAGGGCTCCCATATCCATAATATCCCTTCGATTTGCTGTGTTAAAAATGAGTAGGCCATACATACTGCAAAAACAGTCGGTCAGATGCCTCATGTTCACAAAATAGCACACCCATGAGAAAATCGCGGCTGCAAATATATATAATGAAGCCAAGAAAAAAAAAAAAGCTGGATTTATTTGTAACATGTTCATCAACACGTGGAAAGTTTAGGAGGTTAATTATTATGGAGTAGAAGTTTAGGGTTCCGCCAGTACAGCCAAGCGTTGGTCCGCCGTCACCCCCAGTATCTCCAAAAAACCCTAGTTTTCCAAAATTACTAGCAAGGTGTATTTTCTCGATAACTAAACGAGAAATCCCTAGTATTTAAAGGAGATCGATGGAAGAACTTGATAAATGGCCAGCAATCCCGTAATTGCCAAGCTAAGTAAGCATCTTCGTGGACTGACCTACATATGCTGGCTGTGTGGCTGCGTATGAGTGGGGTGTGTGTGAGAAAGATATCGCAGAATAATATATAATATTATAGAGATGATTATAGTGTTATTAATTTCCTTAAACAATTAATACTATAATGTTACGCGGCATTTCATACTAGTACAAAGTAAACTCAGCATATATATGTCTGTATACATATAACATGAGCATCCTAAAATACCGCAGGTTCACCAGTATTGTCGACATGAGCTCACCAATTAATACTATAATGTTACGCGGCATTTCATACTAGTACAAAGTAAACTCAGCATATATATATATATATATATATCTGTATACATATAACATGCGCGTCCTAAAATACCGCAGGTTCACCGATATTGTCGACATGAGCTCAAGAATCCTCTCATGTCCATGATGCCAATTATGTAGTTAATTATGCAGCAGGCGCTACATCCACCCCGTCGTCGTCGTCGTCGTCGTCGTCCCCCTCACGCGGTTCACAAACATGGGAGTTGATGACAATCTGGTCCTCGGGGATAACCAGCTCGGAAACCCCAGGTTTCTTGCTATCAACAATCACCATTGGAGAGGTATATATTGAAGAAAGAACCAAAAGCAACTTTGTAATGCAAGAAAGATGGAATTGTTACGACCTATAAAGCCAGTGTGTCCTATTTATAACTTGGAATATATAGTGCACTATCATCAAGAAATGCACATGATATATTTGCCATTCTTTTATCTGCCTTTTCCCTTTCACACCTTGCAAAGCAAAAAAGGAGTGACCTGTTAGCTTGGATTCCATTCGTTTTGCCTGAATGGCAGGTAGGGCCCTATCACCTGAGTTCAACTCATGTCTTTCACGATTGGCACGTGGTGGGCAGTAGCCGTTGCACACGCTTAAGCCCTATTGTCTCGTGTTTGTCATCTGCATGCCAAGCTAGCTGGCTTCGAATGGTAATTAGCAGTATCAGAACTCTAGGCCCCAGAAGAGTTTGGACTGTTCACAGTCGAAAGTCTTTCTGTCTACTGATCGACCAAGCAGAGCTAACTAAAAGATGGTGACGAGTATTCACCAAATGTCTTTTTTCCAGATTTTCTTGATGGGGCCAAAGATTTTAATTTGGTGATGATCAGCTATATTTTAATTTCAAACTAAACTTGGACCTGCGAATGAGTGTGCGCGCGCATGCCAAATTGGTGAAAAAGAGTACAGGAATTGAAGCCGCCACAGCGAAAGCAGCAGCAACAGAGACCACAAAATCATACAAGTCAAAAGAGACATACAAACCGGAAGGAAAAGTATTCCTCAAGCACCACCAGCATATTCACTAGGATAATTTAGTAGCAAAGAAAGCAGCCAAAGCGAGCAAAAGATGGAAGACTGAAGGTCCCTGCAAGCGGAAAACCTACATGCATTGTTGGCGTCTCAGCCTTAATTAGAGTAATTACCATTTGAGATCAAATCTTGCCCACAGAAAAAAGCATGGGAGAATATGACATTGTTTGGTTGGCTGCATGCAAGGTAGTGTGGTGGTCTTTAGTGAGGGATTCCTCTTCTGTTCTGAAAATGATCTTATATATGTCTCATTATAATGCGATCGTTCTGGATTCATGACTTTGATTAGCTTGTCGAATTTATAATTTAGATCGAAATAAACCGCGTTTAATAATACTAATATAATGCTATCCTTTGCTATACATTTTCTTGGAAAATAATTGTTCCCTCCTCGCATTTGTTTTTGTTTCGAAACATTACGCGGTGCTGTTCGCTTCGCACATTCCAAGAAATTATTTGTCTCTTGAAAATTTTATAAGTCTATATATTTTTGAAATAAAGTTGGGTAATTGAAGATCGATGCGATTAAGAGTTGATAACTGTTTTGATGTAATTTATTAAATAAATCACAGAGAGGAGTACGTGCTAATCTTACGAGACATCTCTGAAAAAAGACAGACAAAGTGGGACAAAAAGATTAGATTTTGTGGATTAAGAAATTGATGATTGATCTTTGATGCAATCAATTCTCATAATGTTAGTGGTTATGCAGCATTGAATCCCCATGATTAATTTGATTTTAGTTTAGTTTGACTTGGACTTGGTCCATGTAATATATAGTCTATTTTCCTTTATTTATTTATTTTTATGATTTTTAGCTCATAAAAGCGGATGTACGATTCACTTTAGATCCTCGTATATCTATATTTTTTATTTACCACCACTGTGTGGTGGTTTTTTTCTTCTTCTTTTTTTGTTCTTCGTATGAAAATTCACTTGTCTTTAAACTAGGAATATCTTTATCTTGCATTAAACATTATGTACTTGTTTGAGAGTATTTTGATCAATTAAATATATTTATGAACATTAAAATAACCAAAATATTTCAGTTTTAAAAAATAAAGAGTTTCAAATAGGGGTATTTTGTATTTTTTCTTTTGTTAAAGTTTTTTTCTTTCAATTTAACCCTTGCATTTTAATTTGTTAGATAATATTTTTTGATTCAGCCCTTCTACTTTTAATTTTTAATTTTTTTCTTTGTTTTTTATCGATTTTTTTTATGGCTTTCAATTTAATTTTTTTATAGTTTTTGTTTTTTCAATGATAATAATGATTTCAATTTGTTTTTTATTTAATTTTTTTTTATTTTTTTTATCTTTTTATCAAATTTTTTATAGTCTAATTAAGATTAAAACCCGTTCTTGCGTTTTTGCTAAAAAGACGACCCCCCCATGTTATCCACTTCATGCAGAGTAAGGATCTAGTCGTATATTTGAAAGATCAAGGACCAAACTATATTTCAATATCTTAAGTCAACAAGGGTGAAAGGGTAATAGAAAGATAGTGCACAAAGCTGTCCGCGGGGTGCAAACTGTGAGTTTTAGAATTTACAGCATAAATTGTAATGAAATGTTTTTGAATTAATTTTCCTGATCCTTAAATTAATATTTCTTAGAAATAAGTCCTCGAATTAGAACTTTTGGCCCTCAAATTCTGAGAAAAAACAATAGTCCTGAAGTTAAAAATTTGTGCAATCAGATCACAACAAGTCAAAAGTTCTTTTTTTCTTCAAAAATTAACGAACATTAAAGCAAGCACTCATATCCATACCTGCTCCCATACCCTTTTGAAAGATATCAATTTCATACCAGGCGACTGTCATTCCTAAGAGTCGCCATGATGCATTACCATTATGTTTTTATAAAAATATTTTTTAATTAAAAATATATTAAAACAATTTTTTAAAAGCCAAGACTATAAAATCATTCATAGACAATTAAAAATCATAAATTTGATAGTTTTTTTGGAAAAAAAACACTTTAAAAAATAAATTAAGAATAGACATGAATTTTCAGTTCAGTTTACACATTGAAGTGGCAACACCAAAGTGGTAGTGTCATAACAGGGCTCCCATTTCAAGTTCCCTTTCTTTTCGGTGTCTTTGACTAATTTCCCCCAGAAAATTATGTTTCAAGTTTGGGTGCTTTTGGCATCAGCACGGCCAATTTTTACTGCCTGAAGACCGACAGAATTCACACATTGATCATAACATAACATACTCCCTAAAATGATTTGCTTGATACTTCCACTAAATTCACAGACAGATACATCTATTCATGCTTCTTTCCACTGAACTTTCCTTCGGGGATCTTACTGAAGACACCAGTATCAACCTTTTGGTAATTATTTCGGAGCTGGTCAAATGCCTTGTACACAAAATCATCAACTTGATCTTCATATCTCTCATACAGGACTGGCAATGTGTGGGCAGCAACAAAACCTTGAAAAGAACAACACGATTTTCAAAATCACAATACTCACAAAACTCGTTCATCATCTGCTATTTTTAAAGCAAAGGAAGTAAAATACACTAGATAAGCCCATTCATCATGTTTCTCTTCCTTCATTCGCCCAATGTGTTTAAAGAAATATATCCCACGGTAAGCAGGGATGTTGTATATATCTTGTCTTATACCCTTTTCATAGTGCATAAACATGCAAATAAAATATGGGGCAATTCGTCATGGATTGCGTCTGCAAAACATGAATCTATCAGCAATGGCGATTGGAAACTCACCAATATACATAACAGTTAAAAAGTTGCACCAGCTTCCAATAATTGCAGCTACCCACAAGCTTGCTATAGCCTGCAAGAATTTTGAAGAACCAATAGCTCCTCTCATTAGAATAGCAGATGCATAGAAAAAAATCATTATTTAATCATCATTGAGCTACTGCGGCTGAGCAAACCAAATCCTTCAGAACACACAGCATTTCTTCTATGATTTGTCCAGAAATTTGCAAAAAAGCATTTTCCCGCGTTTGGACTCAGAACACTAGCATGATACTATTTCAAGCACAAAGAATGTCTGTCAAATTAGGATCTCCAGAACTAATCTAAAGAATTGGTAACGACACAACGTAAATTAAAAAAAGACTATTTTGTCACGTGCATCATCATATTTGAGAGGATCACCCAAAATAAAGAATTGGGAATGCACTGTAAAGAAAGAATAGGTTGTGATCTAAAGCAATCAAAGCCTTGGCTCATCCTCTGTTTTTGAATTACTGATGAACATGTGATGGAATGGTTATATGTGAACAATTTAGAGGCGAAAAAGTTCTGGAATGATGTATAATGTTCACAAGACATTCCAAATGATGATCAGCATATCAGATTGTTTGGATTTCTAAAAACACTGAAATCATACTGCATGCTTCCTAACTCAGATCAACATCTGCTT
The DNA here is from genome assembly GCA_015708895.1 of Populus ilicifolia. Taxonomy (NCBI): domain Eukaryota; kingdom Viridiplantae; phylum Streptophyta; class Magnoliopsida; order Malpighiales; family Salicaceae; genus Populus; species Populus ilicifolia. The sequence goes on along the minus strand of SRLM01000292.1, from coordinate 1,003,365 downwards.
TGAGATATTGTATGTCTTGTTGCTCGCTAGGACATTCACAGTGAGAATATTCCCAAACTTTTCTAGAAATGCTGTTTGATTTAACTTCCAGATGAATAAAATGAAAAATCAATTCTTGGTAACCATTCATTTTGCAGCATACAAGGAACCAGATGAAGTTCTCTTTGAACTTGAAATCCAAAGGGTAATTGCGGAAAAGCTGTTGACTCATTCTAGAGTTCGTAACTGTTAGGACACATCTCCTTGTTATTGATTGGCATCCCAAATAATTTTCTATGAAACAGAAAAGCCCGAATAGTAAACAAGATCCATCTCCTTATATTTGTAATGCATGGGTTTGTAGTGAATATTCTAACAATATGTGCTAGAAGAATTCAGATAGTTGCAGAATAAAGAACTGTCGTTTGGTTTGCTCTATGAACTGAATGAAAGAATATCAGGAAACAACCACAGTTCAAACCTACCGCAAGAAACTGTTTCAAGTTTCCTCCACATGACAAATCCTGAAGAAAATGCAAAGCACGGTTAACCTGAGCACCAATTGATCTGCCAATGCTGACAAATATATCATCAGGTAGTTCAAGGCGGGGGACCTGAGATGGAGACCTGTGACAAAGAAAAATCATTGATGAAACAGAAATTAGAATCACATATTATTGGCGCGGGCACAACAATCAGCAAGATGAGAAAGCACTTAACTGACCTGTTCATTAGGCCCGACGCATTTATCCAAACAAATTGGGCCAGCATACCAAGAGCCAGAGCAAAGCATATAAGAGACAAGAGATGGTAATTAAGCCATTCAAAGAGCACCCAGATGGCTGTTGCCCCGGTTAAGACACCTGCTGAGATCTTCTTGTTCCTCCATAAAAGAACATCAGCAGCTGCGTGGTGAAAGTGGGAAATTGAGCACTAAAGCAATAACGATTCATTGAATATAAATAAAGAGGGAGAGGAAGAGAGAGCCCTACATTTTCCACCTCCCAAGAGATGGTGGACAGGCTTCTGTCTCCCAAACAGACGGTTGATACGAGAAGTGACAGATCCTTCCCCTTCCTCAAAAAACGACACGGATTTCTGCTTCGGAACGCTATCAGCAATAGTTTCTACTAGATTGCTTAAAAGGCTTTCTGCTGTTATCTTCTCAGGCATGATTGCAATCTTCAAGAGAAACACAAATTACAGTAAAAAAAGGAGCAAATAAATGTTGCATGTCACATTCAACTAGCAGGCAAGAAGGGTAAAAAAAAAAACCAATGCAACATTAATTCAGCAACGGTTTAGGACATCATAAAGACATGTAATAAATTGTTCGAAAAGGGAGGCCACTTATTGTCAACAAATAGTCACATCCCTACCAAAAATGAACAAAGTCGAGTCTTGTTACAAGGTCAGGAGCAACGTGCATTCACAGTAGAAGAACAAAAAAGAAGCAGCACGTGAAGAACTCAACCCAGTAGATAAAACTAAAAGAAGTATTCAAATTCCATGTATACAATCTAACCCCCCATTTCCACCAAATAAAAGCATACAGACTACATAATACATCAGCTAAAAAAGGGCATCTCTGATTGTATCTGTCAGTCGAATTTCTTGCAGGAAAAGGTCAACTGATCAAACTGGAGCATACCCGGTTACTATATTTAGCAGATAAACACAAACAAGCATTCAACAAAAGCTAGTAGTCAAAGAACAGAACCACATACCAGAAGGGAAAAACAGAAAAAGGAATCTACAACTAGCTAGCAAAAAGCAGTAAAACCATAAAATAAATAAATAAATGAAAAGATTGCATCCAAGTAAGAGAAGCAAAGAAAGAGCACAGACCAGGAAATTCGGATGGAGGATTTCTTGTTGAGGTCGGTGAAGATAGATAGATAGATGGTAGCACTCTTCTACTCAACAATGAATGGGTTATTTATTTATTTATTTAGCCGTGAATGAAAGTGATGGTTGCGTACGGGAGACCGGGAATTTATAACGGGCAACCTCACCTCACCTCACCTTACCCGCCCATCTGTGTCTGTGATTAAATTAAATTAGAACTGGACTTGTGATTAGAACTATCATTCTGATTCTAATTGTTCTTATTACCCGGAGGAATCTTGCAGGAGGAAACACATTGACTTGCCTTTTTCTTCCTTTCTGTTTTCTTTTTAATTTAATTTAATTTTACTTTGGTTGGTAGCCACCAAAAACCTTGATTCTTTTCCCCCATAAAATTAAGATCTCCCTCCTTTCCTTTCCATCAAGCTATCCTTTTTTTTCAGTATAGTGAAGATCCAACAAATTCAATTATTATATGAGCTAGCTAACAATTTAAGGGTTCTAAGGGAGTATGGTTTTATGTTTTATTTCCTTTTCTTGAGAAAAAAATAAAAACTTGTTTTTTTATAAGATAATTAAAAATGGTTTTTATTTTATGTTATTGATTTTTATATATATAATATTATATTGCTGATATTATCATCAAAATATCACTATCTCATCACTAATATTATCTTAGTGCCATAATCATTCTGATTTATTTCTAATCAAAGTGATTGTTAATCTAAATTAATTTAATTGACTCAATTAGCTAATCACAATTTAATTGATTTAGTTAAATATAAATGAGATTTGACTTCATAATTTTTTTTAAATAACATTGCATTGGAATAAATTCAAGAGGTTAATTCACTAATGTACAAATTAATTTCGGAAACCTTCAATCTAGTTTGATAACTATGAAATTATCTTTAAAAAAGTTAATTTAAATGTATGTCTAGTATTGCTATGTATAGTATTTTTAAATAAAAATTTATCAAGATAATATAGTTTTATAAATTATCAAAAAAACCCCTAAAAAGCATTACATTATTGTTTTTTCAAGTAAAAATACTTGAGAAACATATTTGATCACTAGAACAAACACTTAATTTATGTGTCTAATATTATAGTGGATGGTTTTTTTAAAATGTTTTTCTTTTAAAAATATGTTAAAATAATTTTTATTTTATTTTTTATAAAAAAAATAAACCTGCGACGCTCCGAATAGCAGTCAGATAGGGTACCAAAAACGTGATGCAAGGGTTGGGTGGAACAGAATGCCAAGCGAACAGTACCCTAAACCCGAGAGAAAAATATCCATCTAATTCGATTAATTTATTTATCTTAAGCACGTGATTCCGTGTCTCTTTTGTATATATGTCCACCAACCATCCTCGTGTCTTTTTCCATGGACAAAGCCAGCGCAGCTAGTGAATCACGATCCATTCTCTCTCCAATAATTATCCACTGCTGCGCCAGAGTCTTGATAACTTTACGAGTTAGGCTTTGCTTTTGTGTTTTTTCCCTATAAAAAATTGAATGAGCGTCGGATTGAGTTAGATACGAATTGATACATGGAGAGAGAACGAACATGCAGATTGAAAATATATGGTTCTATATTTTCCAGGCGAATTAGTCATAAAACGTGTTCAGCAACGCAGCTGCTGTATGTTTTTTTCAAAATTTTGATTTTTTTGTTCATTGTCCAACTGGTCCCGTTCAACATTTTCTATGGATTGTCTGTCATTAATTGGAGAAGGACTAAATTGAATCTTCAAAAAAGATTAGCGCTTTGTTGAACTATCACGAAAGCTTACCCCTTGATGTATTCGTGTTATTCACCTCTAACCCACCATGGTTCCTGTCACTGATGCTGCTGGAGTTTCTTTCAAGGAGGTTTGCATAACATTCACAAAAATACATAACCATAGCTCTTTATTTCGTTTGTTTTTCAATAATCTATGGCTCGAGAATTGATGCACGTTTAACATACTGAATACAGAATCACTCTGGTCTCAAGGAATTCCTTCGGACTTGATAATGGCATTGCTTGACTGGGGATAGAATTAAATAAGACGTGTGCAAGCTACAAACAATGGGCACTCTATCTCCATGAGCGTGCGTCGTCGTCTCTGATGCGACCGCCATTATACAAGCTACAGACAAAGTCAGAACTAATGGTCAAAACCACCAAGCCGAGCAGAGGGAAAGAGGAATGGCACGCACTGGCAGGTGTTTTATGTCTCGGAACGACACAAACCAGTGTGTACCATGAATCCTCTGTATGAAGTAATCATACATCATATTATACTGTCGGGGTGCTCAATGATATATACATCGGCAGCTGGTTGCATGTGCCAATGAATGCCACGCGTGAAGGAAATCAAAATGGATCTCCAATCCATCTAGCAAAATTGGGAGCAAAGCAGCAAGATCTGTTTGCTATCCGGAATAATCCGCCTCCAAAAATTACATCGAAGCACTTGAATCTTAGAAGATTGTATGGCCTAGAGACTTGTAGTTTCCAGGGAACATAGTTACATTGTGTGAGTTGAGATGCATGGACAACAAGGGGCTTCTGTTTTCTAGACAATATTAAGCATAATAGACTTGCAGGAAATTAGTGGCCACACTAGTGGTATACATGGGGTTTCCTTCTCTTCATAAGAATACAATCTTGTGGCCATTTAATCTCAGACATTTTCTTTCCTTTGCCTGCCTGCCTGCCTGTGTCTTCACTTCGTCTCTTTCGAACCTGGTTATATTGGATATGTCTTTCCTGTTGAACATTGAATTTAGTTTCTAAGAACTCATGATTGTGTTGGATTTTTATGTGTTGCAATGACTTGGGAGTGGATGGTGCTTTTATCCTATAAACTAGGAAAAGGTCGATGAAAATTAACATTGGAGATCACTGCACCAAGATTCAATGTCGTTGTTATTGCACTGTTCATAGTGCATAATTATTTTCATTTAGGTTATCAAGCTTGTTTTATGTATAATTTCGTCATTCTAAGTTGCATCCTATCTGAAATGTTTTGGTCTACTTTAGGTTGTAGTTAAAAAAGAAATTAAAACAAATAAAGACAACTTTTAAATAAAAAAAAAAACCAAAATAGATCCCATTTAGATTTGAACACAAAAAACTTCACTTTGCTTGTAAAGTTTTAGTTTATGTATTATTTAGTTAATGTTATTTTAAAAATTTACCTTTATCTTCAAATTTTTTTTTCATGTTTCAGTTTCTTAAAATTAAGAAAAAAGAGAAAAAAATCAATAAAAAAAATGTTTGGATGATCACATCTTATCTTAAAGTCAATTACAAAACCATAGGTGAAGATTTTATTGTTAAATATTTTTTATTCAATTAGTTTACCTCTTAGGAGGTTCACTAAGAATTATAACTTTTTATTTTAGTATTTAATTAGTATTAATAATTTTTTTAATTTGTAAATATATATATATATATATTAATTTATTTTGCTAAGCATGACAACATCTTTCTGTTTTTCAATTAGAAAAATCACGGTGTTAAAAAAAAACGGAGACATAATATGGAAGTTTCTTTTTCTTGTGGAAGCTCGGATTATAGGACTAATATAATTCAAATTACATGGCAAAGGTGCTTATAAATTTATTTTGATGGAATTGGACCACTTCAGTATGTGAGTAGCAGGTATGGTTGCGGGTGTGATAAACTGTTAAAGGTTTTCAAGGCTTAAATCCGCCGTCCTGCTGAGCATAGCCCAGTATTAAAGAGTCGAAAACCATCTAGGCCTAGGCGTGGTTAGGACTTCCTGGGCTCAGATCAGACCTGGCTGGTCTGCAAAAGCTAGAAAGGGACGGGTTCCCACTGAAAATTATTTGTGTAGAGGACGTGTGGGGGAAGGAGACAAGGTGCATTTTATTCACCTGTCTCCATTCCTACGATGAAGCCGCAATGGAGTGATGGACCCCAATGCAAGAGCAGAGAGAAGATTTGGAGTGATGATTCCAGGTGGCACCACTCAGAGCCATTACAACCTTATCCCGCATCTAAAATCTGATCTCTTTCTCATCATCCAGTATCCAAAACTATCCATTTCCCTTCACATATCACAAACACAAACATCCAAACCCGTTTTCTAGGCACCAGCAAACAGAGCTAGATAGTTTATTATACACGAAACAATCGACCTTTTCTAGGTGAAGGTTTTAAAGTAGTGAAGCAAAGAGACATGGCCTCCACTGCATGCTTCTTGCACCACCATGCGCTAACCACTCCTGCCAGATCAACCCCATCATCACAGCGCCAAGTGGTTAACCTCAAGCCCTCGCAGCTGCTTTGCAGGGCACAGAAGCAGGCAGTACAGGAAGAGGATGAAGGTGTTGTGTCTCGTAGATGGGCACTCACTGTGCTCATTGGTTCTGCTGCCCTTGGCTCAAAGGTTGCTCCCGCTGATGCTGCCTATGGTGAATCTGGTAAAACATACATATGCTGAGCTCCTTATTTATACTTGTCTTAATTGCATGTAAGTGATGAACTGAAATGGCTAGTAGTATATGAGTTTTAATGTTGAAATCGAAGCAGGACTCAATGGAGGTTCTGCGTAACATGTTGGCATCATATGAATGCCGTGATTCTTGTCGAACAATCAACTTCCACCTCTGGTTTTTTCCAATAAAACCAGTAAGTATCCACAAGAATAGAACCTCCATAGATATATCTTCACTGGCAAAATCAAATAATTCCATCGCATTAATCATAACCAAGTATCCCATATTTTGTGGCCTTCGGCTTTACCTACCTCTGAACTGAAGGAGTTCAACTGTACTAGTTTCAGCTTATCTTAAAAGAAAAAAAAACACCGTATTGATTTCATCATATTGGATGGTAGCTAGTTTAGATAGGGAGAAGTCACTCGAGGAACATGCTGGTTAATCCAACTCACTTGAGATTAGAGTGATTAAGGAGAGAATTCTCTCTTAATGGACATGTTAATGATTCTTGAAAAAAAAAAGGCGACTAAAGAGGGGAAATTCATGTCCTCTGAATCTGATAACCTCCAAACCATCCATAAACGTGGGCATAGTACTGTCTCGAGAAACAGAATTGATCAAATTTGTCTAGTTGATCAGTTTACATGTCTCGTTGCAGCCAATATTTTCGGGAAGCCAAAGACAAACACAGACTTCTTGCCCTACAATGGAGATGGATTCAAGTTGTCAATTCCGGCAAAATGGAACCCCAGCAAAGAGAGAGAGTTCCCTGGTCAGGTTCTGAGATATGAGGACAATTTTGATGCCACCAGCAACGTTTCTGTCATGGTCACCCCAACTGACACGAAATCCATCACCGACTACGGTTCCCCTGAGGAATTCCTCTCCAAGGTACAATCATGTTTCGTATTCTCAATCCATCAAATTTATGCAGAAGTTCAAATCTGCATGGAAGATGTTTTTTACTACTTCCAAGCTTTCTTTCAAAATCTGAAATTTGGAAAAATGGTAGAAACTTGACATGTATTTTTCGTTGGTCACTGCAGGTGGATTACTTGCTTGGAAAACAATCCTCCTTGTTTGCGACTTCATCTGAGGTACTGTCGAAACAAAGGAGAAACATTGCAGAATAGTTCGTTTGATTTTCATGTTGTTTATACGACATGCTAAACCTTCCCAAACTAGATCACTAAAGAATTAAGTGGAACAATTTTCTGTTTTTATCCACCCAAAGTAGCAGTGTTTATGCATTTTTATTTCACGTGAATCTAAACTGATCATGCAGGGTGGTTTCGACACCAATACCGTAGCAACAGCTAACATATTGGAGACCTCAACTCCGGTGATTGATGGGAAACAATATTACTTCTTGTCAGTACTGACAAGGACTGCTGATGGAGATGAAGGTGGCAAGCACCAACTTATCACAGCCACTGTGAAAGATGGTAAGCTTTACATTTGCAAGGCACAAGCTGGAGACAAGAGATGGTTCAAGGGAGCAAGAAAGTTCGTGGAGAGCGCTGCAAGTTCTTTCAGTGTTGCTTAAGAAACACAACTAAGAAATTGTCGTAAATCAAATTGAAATCTGTGATGTTTGTTTTGAGCTGTTGTCCAGCTTTTCTTATTGCTAAAAAAATCTTAGCATGTACTTGATTGATTGGAGGCTTGACCAAAATGATAGAACCCCTAGACAATATTTTCAACTTCTATCTTTGGCTGTGGAAAAAAAATGCAGCTACTGGCCGAGGAAAGTTAAAATGTTGCAAGGAAGGGTATTCTGTGTTACTGAAAAAAACACTAATTTTGAAACTACAATAAATAAAGCAACTTGTTCCAATTTATGATGTCATAGAAAACAACAAGGCATCAAATTACTGCTCCAACACACTTCTCAAAATGCTGCTTGATTGACAACAAAAACACCGAGCACAAGATTTTTTTCCCCTAACAAAACGTATCTAATCATTTGTTCGAAAAAACCCTCACAAAAAATTACAGCCTTTCTTTTTTGTCCAAAAGTTTTGATCAACTAGCGCGTGATAGGACCTGCCATCTAACCCACAACTAGGAATAGAGGAAAGAGCTCGTCCAACGTTAAAAATGAAAGGAAATTTATTATCAGAAAGTCGCTGCACAATTCACATGCTTGTTTGATATGAATTCAATGTCTGCTGGAAACAAAAATAAAGTATATACATGAAAGCAATGGTCAAGGAAGAGAAGTATTTATCTGAAAATATCTTGCTTGAGTTTCTTTCAAGTTCCTCCATTGCAGTAGCGGGTGCCATTGCTGTGAGCACTCTTGTGCTTCACATGCAGGGAATTCAAGCCCCATATTCGAATGGTACGATCATCACTAGCAGATGCTAACATGTATGGATTTGCTGGATTCCAGCTCACGCAGTTAACTGCTCCAGAATGACCTGGCAATGCCTCAACAAGATCTCCCGAGCCTCTATGCCAGATATATACCTGCAGATATAGATAATTTGAACTTCAGAAAGAAATGATAATAACACTCAAACACTTCAGAATTAAATATCCAGAACCAAAGAGTTTCATCTAAACTCATTCCAAAACACAGCCAGCCAAAATTCATCAAATCTGCTGAACTTAGTTAACCCCCCTCCCTTATTTATAAACTAATAACCCAGAATTCAAGAATGACAATAACAAACAAAAGCAATGCCTGTTTTCAGAGATTCCAGAATGTTTCAACAACTGCTCCTTACATGTGTAATTATAGAACCATACAATAAATATGGTACAACCTAAACATTCAAGAGGTTCAGAAACTTGGACATCTAATAGCAAAGCTTGATCCTCTCTTCATCCAAATTTGAACATGCAGGTATACCAATGATAGCTTTTAATTCATCCACCATTTCTGATTTCGATCCTTGGGTTATACATTCAGGAGCCAATGATCACAAGACTTGGTCAAAAACAATTTCATCTTATAGTCCTGGAAAAAAGTTTTTTCCAGCATTTCTCATTAATAGGATGCTACTTAGAGTTCTTGAGCTCAGAAGTTCCTACAAGGAACATCAATAATATGTTGGTAAGTTGGGTCCACGAGCATTGAAATGTGTTTTCATTGGAGACTTTGCTACATAGAAAGGGTATAAATGTTGCCATCCTTCAAGTAGGAAAATGTTTGTTGGCATGGATGCAACTTTTTGTGAAAATGATAGGAAGGTCAACAAGAGTGCGGATATGTTATTGGTATCCCCAACTCTGTTTAATCCTAGACCATAATTGGAGGAAGCAAATCAGAGGGATAGAGAGAAGGAGAAAGGAGATGAAGATCTAGCAGAAATTGAGGAATGCAAGAGTGATGAGAAACCAGAAAGAGAGAAAGAAATAGTTAAGGAAGATGATGGGGAAACTAGAAAGGGACAGCAGGAGAAGGCTTAGCAGGTTACGCTAGCAAGAAAAAAACAAAAGTCAAAGAATCTACTATACCTAGCCAAGAACCATCTTCGAATTCAACCTTAGAGCATACTCCTGACTATAAGTTTCCTAACTCTTCCACTGAAAATGTTATTCTTTCTATTGATGATCTTACTATAGCTCTTAGGAAAAAGAGTTTGAAGTTGTACCAAATATCATTTATCTAATTTTGTGTTATAGGATCAGTTGTCACCTTCATATAGAGCTTTTGTATCCTCCTCAGAATTGGATAGAGGCTGTTGAAAATAATAGGCGGAAAGAAGCTATGGTAAAGGAGATAAGAGTTTTTGTTGAAAAATGACACATGGAAGTTGACTACTCTTCCTGTTGTAGAGAGAGTGGTAGGTTGCAAATGGGTTTTATCCATTAAGTAGAAGTCGGATGGAAGTATGGATAGGTACAAGACAAGGCTAGATGCTAAGAGATGTACCCAAACTTATAGAATTGGCTATCAGGAAACACCAGCTCCTTTTGCAAAAAATGACTCAATCAGGGTATCATTATCTACCGCATCAAACCTAGGACGGGACACGCAACAATTAGATGTGAATAAAGCTTTTCTACATGGGAACTTAAAGGAAGAAGTGTACATGAAAATTCCTCCAGATTTCTCTTATGAGAAGAGAGAGGGCAAGGTCTGCAAGTTGAGTAAAACTTTATATGGCATTAAGCAATCTCCATGTACATGGTTTGATAGATTCATCGAGGCAATTGTTAGATTTGGGTACAAACAAAGCAATGAAGACTAGGAGACTATGTTCATTAAACATTACCAAGGCAAGACAACAATTCTCATTGTATATGTTAATGATTTAAACAAGTTTCATGAGAATAAAATCATTCAACAAAATCATAAAAAAAACAATGCATGTATACATGAAATTCAAGAACAAGAAACTTGATGAGATAATTATTTTTTACTTCAAAGATCAAGAGCTTGTAATGAGTGTTAGCCAAATAACATTTTATTTAGGAAATAGTTTTCATATCTACAACACCTAAACAAACCCAAAAGAACACAAGAAAAGACCAAAACACCCATACACGCAAAACAAGAGAAGACTTATGGTAGCTAAATCAATCTAGCTAATTTAGAGAAACAGCTACTTGTTTCTCCAAATTATGTGACCATTTTGGTAGAAACAATTCAACTTTTTTTTTGGAAATTCCAGAATCTGTCCGACAACTTTCCAACGGTCTACCAATTCTAGAAATGGTCTAACTAATTCTCAAAAGGACTGAATTTTTTTGAAAGTTATGTCCAACGACTAGTTTGATTTTTAGCATTATAAATACCCCTCACTTGAGCAAAATGATCTAGAACATCAAAGGCAAAATTCTGATTATATTTGCATTCTTAATTCATTCAAAAACAAGGTTGAAGTGTTATTGGTAGAATTCCTTCAAGTGCTTCATTTGTATACCATTCAACTTTATTAATAGAGTAATAATATTGTGGAAAATATAAGTGACACTTAAAACAATTGGTAAAGCCTCTAAAACCTATTTAAGGGTTTGATACTTGTCCATTTACAAGTATTGGTGAGGAATGGTTTACTAATCTTGTACCCTTAGAAAAGATTAGATTAGGGAGTGAGTTTGATCCTTAGCCTTTGCAAAGGGATTAGGTTTGATCTTGAACCCATAAAAGAATTGTGTTAAATCTTGAACCTAAAAAAGAATATAAAAAGGTTTCAATCTTTGATCTGTGAAAAAGATTGTGTAAAGTTTTGGTATTCAAGAAGTGGACTACGTGAGTATTAGTAAAACTCTTAAATGGTAGCAGACAGTTGACTGAACCTCTATAAAATTCTTGGTGCACACTCTCTTAACTTTATCTCCTTGCACCTTATTTGGAAATAAAACTAAAATGTAGGACATTGTTCCATTCATGCAAATGATTTCTTAATCTTGGCTAGTTACTCATTCCATTTGTGATTGGTATTTAGCGTGGATCAAACCTGTTCACCTGTAGATTTCTTACCATATTAAGGAGATAAAATTTCTTGGTGACATTTAACCCAAAAAAAGTGATAGGACGTATGATAAATTTATTAAAAAAAAAGAAGCTTGTATATACATATACTTGTAACTCTCCATGTGCTTCTGAGCTATTTCTAAAGGCTTCTGGTAACAAAACTGTCAACAGAATTTCCATTTTTTTCTTCCAAAAAGAACAGGATAGAATACTATACATCTAAGGCAAACTGTTGATGTAAGAATATATGGAAGCCTCACAGGACACATACACGGAAACAAAAGCACTATTTGAAGCTTTTTCAGTTTTTCTGAGGCTGAAGGTGTTGTTTAAGAAAAATAGATTTCCCTAAAATCTCCAGTCAGCCAGCTAATTATTTTCTATCAGAACTAGTCAGTATCCATTGTGATTCTCATGCATGATATGGGAACATAATAATTTTTTCAAGTTAGAACAAATACCATCCATTGTGATTCTCATGCATGATGAGGGAGCAGAATAATTTTTTTCAATGTAGTACAAATTGAAAAGCCACCACAATATCAGCAATCCTATGGCCGTGATCAATTTAAGAAAAAAATCACGAGATCTCAACTGCTTAGGAATGTACATACCATTTGACTTTCTTAGGAAGTGCAAAGAACTAACATGCAACATTTGATTCAAATAATGCCCTTCTCTCGAATGATCTGACCAGATCATTACCAACCCCTCCCATGATAAAATGGTCAGTGAAGAGGAAAGAAAGAAATATGCCCAGGCAGAAGACTATGGTTTATGCACAAGGAAAAGTAATTAAACAGATGAACAAAACTTCTGCTTCTAGTATACTTTTTTTTAAGAATTAAAAAAAAATCAAAATTCATACCTGAGAGTCTTCACTACCACATGCAATAAAAGCTTGTTCAAGTCCCCCAAAACATGACCTAATAACAAACCGGGTACGCCTATGGCCTTTGTACTTTGCAACAAGCCTGATGTTACCATCTATACTCCACAGATGGATTTCTTGGTTCAGAAGATTAACCAGCAAGAACCTATTATCTCTTGATAATGAGAATGAAGTAATTGTTTGATCTTCTTCAATCACCCTCTCAGCTTTAGCTTCTCTATCAAGCAATAAAATTGCAGTAGGTCTACACATACTTATAATCTGCTTCCCATCACTTGTTATCTCTAAATCAGAAATCTTCAGAGTTTTCTGCCCTTTCCAACATTCTACCTCTTTCCCATCCAATTCCCACATGCAGATGCTCTTATCATTGATGCCAGAAAATATCCATTTCCCGTCTGGAAACCAACCACAGGATACCAGGCCAAGGCCCACTTTCTCATAAACCTGGAGGCACTCACCAGAAGAAACATCCCAGCGCCTGACAACCTCTTCCATCCCACAAGTAAGAAGCTGGTGGTCATTAGGACTCCACGAAACAGAGGAGACAGGTTTTTGGTGACCAGATAATCTATGCTTCAAAGAAACTCCACCATTTACATCAATCTGGAAAGCATGTCAAAGTAGCTGGCACGTAAGAAACATATATAATTGTTCCATGAGCAGAATGACACGGATGCATCTGAACCTCCAGCAGTCCCTTGTTCTTCAAATAAGGGGGTTGCACATAGCGAACAAGGCATGCCCAGTGAAGCTTATAAATGTTTATGGGGAAGAAATAGTTGATTATTTAAGAATTTTAATGGTGTTTGATTAATAAGGTTGCATAAACAGAGTGATTAAACCTCTAAAGACACCATATGAGAAACAAACAATTAAATATCCCAGGCAGAAAGTTGCAGGCAGAATCAAATAAAACAGCAGAGAAAGAATATGGAAAAACGATTGAATAACATAGCATGCTAAAAGCAAACAATTATACCTCCCATATGATTGCCGATCGATCGTTAGAGGATGAAGCTAAGTATTTCCCATTATGTGAAAATTGTAAGAACCAGACTTCGTCTGAATGTGCTTCTAATATCTGTTCCAGTGGGAATAAGAGAAAGACTCAATCTAGTGGTGCCAGTAATGCATAGAAAGCAACTGAAAATGGAAAGGTGTAGTCTGCTCATGGAAATAAAATCCAAAGCCAAAGCTAAAAATGAACTGGACTTACTAAAAACATATAAATTAAGCAATAGCATTCATCAAAATTCACTTTCCCAATTAAAAAATGCCCTGATAGATTATTGATTCGACTTTCATTGCTGCTTCTGACCCCAGAAATCTTTTCCACTTAGTCACTAAGATAATAGCTCTGTATAACTAAAATTTGGTCAAAGCACACATTATCTAACAGCTCATAAAGAAAAACACTGCATCACAGAATTCAATCAAAACCAAAGAACCTCCATATAAAGCCATCATTTGCAAGTATGCCCTAACCTGCAAAATTCGAGAAGGAATCTGATCTCTTCCACACTGATGATCTGAGTATAACGACATTTCTTTATCCAACGAGTTGTGAAAGAAGCAAGCATCCCGTTGTAAGGTAAGAGCCTGTTCAACTAAATGTTCCAATCTGCTCTCAGGTATTATAACTGTTGGGGGAAGCAGCTTTTGCAGTTCCTCCAGCAGCTTGGACCGCGGTTTTATCCTTCCATTGTCTTGATTGGAAGAACCAACTGAATCACAATGTGTAGAAGATATAATGCAGGAAGAAAGTTCACAAATGCGACCATTATTAATGCAGAGAGGAGCTATCTCAGTCCTCAATGTCTTCAAAGCATCCACAATATTGTCCCCATCCAAAAGTTCAAAAAACTTCTGCTCCAATATCAGAAAAGATGCTGACTTGACAATGTTTTCATCCTTTAGGCCAATGTTATGCAATGTGACTACACTTTCATCCCAATTGCCATTGAGAATTTGCTGCATAAATAAATCTACTGCAGATGAATGTAATGGTATCCCAGACTCTTCCTCTAAATGAGCACAGCTTTTCTTATATCCAAGAGAATGCAACGCCTTGGCTATTATTCTTACAAATTCAACTCTTTTAATAACTCCTTTTGAGCCAAGAACCTCTTTGTCCCCTTCAGATTGTGGGGGGCGAGCCATCAAATCCCTGGAACCAACAATGGGCTCTGTTAAAGATGAACCGTTGGAAAGACCTGTCAACCTTCCGGAGGCTAATTTCAGGCGTTTTGAGGCTGGTTCATCATCCTCTACACCTCCCATGAAATGCACACCTCAGCCCATATATTACAGCACGGTAACCAGACAACTAAGGAGTCTAATTAAAAATGCCTTGAATGTATCACAATATATATCTTCCTGCATAACATAGACAAGTAAGATTTGTTAAAATGGAAGCAAGGATGAGGAATAGAGTCATAAAAAAGTTCTCCTTGATTATATGATTGCAAACAACAGCAAAGTAAAATGATATATAAGACAATAGAAAACAATATCACTTGTACTGAACATTCTATGGGTTGCCTTTTCTGAAGGTGTCTTTCCCAACTCATCTGTTGGTTTCTTTACATAAACTCCTGTAATTATCAGTCTTGCAGTAACTGCTATCATATAGAAACTTAAAATATAACTGTTCAGCTAAGCTTTAAAGGCTTATGTTCAAAGTATAACTTCAGTACAGCATCCATCATTCAAACCAACTGCACATGAGAATGACATTGACAGAGTTTCGAAAGAATCGATAGAACTTCTGGTTCATGGATTTAAATTGGCAAGAGAACCGGATGCTAAACCATTTTTTAGACAAAAGCAAAAGTACAGAGATAAAGAAACTTGCCTTGAGATCAACTTGGTTCAGAATAACTTCAGAGCTTGAAGATACAACACCTCAAATGAACTGCAATGGCATTCCACTTTTCATTATCTGTACCATGCCAAATGCTTCCAAGTAAGAAATACTGAAGATGGGCTTAATTTTTTTTCTTTTTTCTTGCAAATTTTGTTTTTGTATATTACAATTTGCACTACCTAGCATCAATAACAAGACCTGTTGATTTAAGTTATGCAAGAATGACTTGGAAATACATAGTTATGATAGTTTGGGGCATATTAAACTACATGAATTAGAGAATATGACATCGTATGAACATAGGATGCAGTGTGGAACAAAAAGTAATTGGCTTTAAGAACATGGCCCCTTATTGAAATCAGATAACGTAGGAGAAAGGTGGCAAATTACCAGGTCACTATTCTTTATCTCTGTCAAATTACACTATCTGATTTCTCATCAAAAATGGAGATTCAAAGTGTAATAATACATTGATCCCAAAGCAATAGAAACTCGATAACTCATCATGCTACATTAGCATCCATTGTAGGAAAGCTTGCTTGAGTCTAACAAAAAATTCCCCCCTGTAAGAACTGGGTGCCAGGATTATGTTTGGTTTTAAAGTTTTGAGAAGTGATTATTTTCATAAAACTCATCATTCTCCAATAGAAATTTCAAGAAATGGATCAACTGACACTTCCATTAACTTCTAAAATCCAGTCTACACACCACATTTAAAGACAGAAATTTGATGCTTAGATAGCTTAAGCTTCTACCCGATATGGTAAATTCTCACCCTAATACAGAACTTTCATCTTCAGTGAGGCAAACAAATGCCAAGAGAAAGTATTTATCCTGGAGTTCAATTTAATTCCATCATGAAACAAGGTTAAACATGGTAATTCAATCCCCTTTGATAACTAATTTAATTCCTAAATCACCACATAGAGTACAGCCATTCATGAAAAAGATTATCACAAAAGAAAATCAACATTAACGCCCAAACATTGTCCTTATCAGCACCAATTGTTGATAATGTATGCTCAAAAGGCATGATTTCAGTGTGTCAAACTGATATGCCCATCAATTAGAAGCCGAAAAGCTCATTTGGCTCCTTAATAACAAGCCAAACTGAAAGTTCTGAAACTTTCATAATCAACAAAGGCCATGAAACAAAAATGTGAATGAGTACCCAAACTACTAGCACAAGAAACCCAAAATAATAATTGACCAGACACATTACAGTAAAAATAAGCAAGAAACACTCAAGACCCATAAAACCAAATGAAAAGGAAAGGACGTTGCCAGGAAAAAAATAGCAAAATCGTTTTAATTTCAGTTCATGTGCAGAAAACACTTGAAACCCAGATCAGAGACAACCATTAATGCAACAATCCATCATCTCAAGAGCCCAAAACACCAAATCCACTCCAAAACTAAGCACCAAATACACAAATCATCATGAAGACATAAAAGCACAAAAAGAATCTAACAGAATCAGGAAAAAATAACTGCAAGTTAGGAGATAAAAGAGCAAACTCTGAGATACCCAAAAACCGAAATCTAGTTTGGTAAGCGAATCAGATCAAGAAAGATGAAAAAACGATTGGAAGAAACCAAGTCTAAGATGATCAGAAATGGGTAAAGGTGAAAATAAAGTGAAAAATGTTCCTTGTTTGTCTCTTTGTCGGTTACAGGAGTATAGAACAGCACACGCTGGATTCAACCCAGAAAAGATTTTAAAAAAAAAATTACAAATTTGAAAGAACAATATCAGTGATCATAAGCGGAAAATAGTGATGACAGCAATTATTTTCGGAGAAAAAAAAGAAAAAACAAGGTGTGCTGGGTTGGTACCTTGCTTTGTGTATTATAGAATGAAGAGAAGGATAAAGGAAAACGAAGGAAAAGAGAAGGAGAGGGTTTGGTCTTGTAATGTTTGCTCGTTGCGTTGAGGAAACCAACTGAATGGGGTTATGGAGAGACATGGAGGGGATTAGATAGAGAGGGATTGGGGCGAGGAGGTCTGCAAATTCTGCAATTCCATGGACTCCACCCTTTTTGTGGCCCTGCTGCGAAAATGGCCAGCTTGCATGAAAATGTTTGTGAAATGGCCCATTCTTCTTATCTTGGGTGGACTGGATTTACCATTTTGGGATGTGAATGATCTTTTTTAAACTTGATAAGAACAAATTTTAACATTGATGCATGATAATTATTCATGGCTACATTATTCAAAAAAAAAAAACATGAGATCTATCAAGATATTTGATTTGATTTGATTAAAATATCTTTACTGATTTTGATAAATTCATATGAATCGGAATAAATCATTAACTCTATGTAACCATCACATGATTTCATGAATAAGATATATTTGGAAAATAAGTTTCTCCGGTCATTCAAAATAGTTCAAAAATGATAAGATCAAACTAACTTTATGCAATCACCGCATGATTTCATGAAGAAGATATATCTGAAAATGATAAGATCAAACTATATATTTTTAAGAACAAGTAGAGATTGAACATGTAGTTTATTAACCAATATTTATTATGATTGAAAAGTTTTTTAAACGAATATATGTTTTTCAATTTTTTTCAACAAATATTTAATAAATAATTAATATGAGATATGTATATTTACATTTATATTTTATTTAAAATATATACATTTAATGTCATTTAAAATAAACATAAGGGTTGCTGTAACAAAACTATTATTTTCGTAATAAGATAATTTGTAAATTAAAAAAAAATAATCAAGATTACTAATTTCTTTTTATAGATATTCCAAATATTATAATTCAATTCAATTCTATAATTTAATATTTAATTCTAAATTTACTTATAAATTAGATTTATTGTATATTTATTTTTGCGTTTCAAAAATATTTTTAAAAAATATTAAATTTTCTTGCTTTCAATTGAATTTTTTTATATTTTTAGATTATTTTAATATTTCAATATCAAAAATATTTTTAAAAAACATTTTAGAAGATACAAAATAACCACTATACTGGGATTATACATTACCAGATAACCGCACGTAAGAAACTGTTCTGTTATTGGTCCGCTGCCACTGTTACTCCTCGCAACGGAAATTGTAGTCACTCCTGCAGAGGATGGCAGTGAAGAGGATGACGGCAACGACTACGATAGTGCAGATGGAGCTGAAAGTGATGAAGAAGGAATGGAGACAGATGGCAGATTAGGCACACAACACGGTGAGAGAGCAATTATCTGCAGCAATTCAAATTATGTAGTCATTCCTATTCATACTGATGTACGAGGTCTTATCCTTCATCAAACCTTTTAGTTCACCTTCGTTCTACTTTGTCATCATGTTCTTTTAGGTTACACATCCTTACAAACACAGAGTACTTCCTCTTGCTCTGTAGACCTATATATATATATATATTGCATTCTGCCCATTGACGGGCTACGTGGGATTTCATTACCGGCAGAATCTGTGGAGTCATTGACTTCAATGGTCCATGCAACTGAGATCGGCAAGCCTGCTTCGGCAAGGAGAGGGATGAATCAGAATCCAAATAGCTTCCTTAACTCATTGATGAACAACGACACCCAGCAGAGTATTCCTTCCCATGCATTGCAAGGCCCCGCTTCAGCTGGGAACGGTTCTGGCATGTATGGACGGTTAGGTCCAAGGGGAGCTTCCTCCAAGCGGCAGCGTGGAAATGCAGTCAAAGAGCATGTATACTATTTATAGGGATTCCGCTTGTTTTACAGAATGGTCGTGATAGTGATATGAGCTGTGGTTCAGTGGGCTTCGTCCCTGCAATGTTCTGGTATAATACGAGGTCCCCCCCCGCGATAGAGATGAGTATTTTACATGACATTCAACTTGAAAAGTCAGAAAACGCTTTAAAAAAAACAGAAAATATCTTTTTAAATTTCTTTTGTTGATATTATCCTATCAAAACCATGAAAAAACAATAAAAAAATATTAATTAAATTTTTTTAAGCTAAATGCATTTTTTAAATTTATTTTAAAAAATCAAATACAAAAATAAACAGTCATTAAAATAATTTTTGACATTATACTTTTAATTTTTATATATATATATTTTAATGTGTTGGTGTTAAAATTAAATTTTAAAAAATAAAGAAATAATTATTTTAACATAAAAGGCAAGTATTTTGAAAAATAAACTTTGCAATATTCTATACAAACACTATATCTGTAGCTGCTACAAACCTCTGTCCTCACATTGAAATGGAGGCATAAAACAGGCATTTAGTTACTTCAACTAATCTGCGAATTTTAAATAACTGTTGGCATTTTAATTTTTTAAATAAACTAATTGGTGGAGGAATTAAATAATAAACTACGTACCCTTTAATACTACCGTTGACACTTCAACTAAATGCCTGTTACTTCATCAAAAATAACTGTTGACAATTCAACTAATCTTTAGTTCTACGTCAAATCTCATACATATCAAAACAAATTTAATTGCTTTCTATTTATTTTTATATCTGAGATCATTTTGATAGATTCTCATGAAAACCAGTAAAAATAAATGTGTAGTATTAATTTATTTTTTTTAGAATTCGAGTTTCTCACATTTGAAGGAAAAAAAAAGATAGATTGGCCGGAATGATTCTCAATTTAAAAATAAATTGAAATAAATTATATTTATAGAAATAAATTGAATATACTTAAATATAAAAATAAATTAAAATAACCGTGCTCAGCTGTAGGCCAAAATTTAAATGCAAGTGGTGAAGTTAAATTTATTATTATTATTCTTATTATAAAAAAAAAAAACGATAGCTATAAGTGGTCAATTTTGACGAAACAAGAGTCCATCACAGAAGGAATTTAGGTTAAAAAGAACAACCAAGCAATCAATCTGAAAACAAACCGACATGGATTTAAAAGTCGGGCATCTTAAGATTTTTATTGGCATAATAAGAACATATCACCAACAAATAAAAAAAATAAATGTTCAACAATATTTTGTGATATCAACTATGGTAACCAATATAGTCAAGGAAATAAATATTTATTGATATATCTCTATAAAAATATATATCATAAATAAAAAATTTTAAAATATAAAAACACTCTAATAAAAATATATCAAATCTGATATTAGCAAGACTCAATAACAATCAGACATGATATTGTGTTAAGTACTAGGCATGCTAAAAATAATAATCATTTTATTATTTATAGATATGCTTAGAGAAATAACTAAAACAGTATCAAGTGTACTTGGAAAAATAAATATCCTTTCCTGAGCTTGCTTGAGGAAATGAGCATCTTCGTGTAGATATGTTTTTTTAAACTCATTTATGAAACGAACCCAACTTTTATTAGATCTGGTTTTGAAAAAGAATTTAATCTTTAAAGACTCGACTATATTTAATGTTTTAAATCTATTTTTTATATATTTTTTAGGTGTATAAAAATCTTACAAGAACACATTATATTTCCATCAGCATGTTAATACAAATTTAAGATATATTTATCACTCATTATATACTATAAGGATAAAATTATATTTTAGATTTTTTTTTGATAAAAAATAAGATTTATAGACTATAAATATAATATAAAACTTTTAAAATAAAAATTTACAATCTTTACATATAATATTTTCATAGTACTTATTTCTTATTATATTTTTTTTCTTTTTAAAAAAATACTTATTTAAGCATAAAAAAATTTCAGCCTCCATAAAAAGAATCTTTTACAAGTATTAATTATAAATTATCAACCATCTTAATTAAAAAAATAAATAAAACTAAATAATTCACCAATTATCCAACTAAAAACCTAATTATTAAAGTAATTGAATTATTTGGGACTTCATCAATGCTCAACCTTCATACCATGATGATCCATTGTTTGATATCCTTTAATGAAGCCATGTCAATTATCTATCAAGACAATGGCAGGATGAAATCAATTGAGATCGACAGTTTTTTCATCTCACGGAACTGGTTCAGTTGTATACCTGCACGGCTTCATCGAAAACAATGACAGTATTTATTCGGTCACCAAGTACAATAATATCTCTCAATGTCGTCACTATTTTATTTATTTTCTGTTGTTTCCTTTCACTATGACAGCAGTAAACACTGTCAGAGTACTTCCAAACATAAAATCTATTTTTCGTAGGTTTTGAAGTACAACTGGAGCAAGAACCAGTGCAGTTGCTTCATTAATTTCCATGTGCGTGTGCAATGCTGACCTCTTCCTCATCGCATTCTTCAATGAAATCCTCTGGACAAATCTCAGAGGGTTGAAATTCAACTCCATGCACAGGCATCAAGTGCTTTACATCCAGAGGCTGAACTTCAGCAAAGGAAGATGCTATTGGAATATGCTTGTAACTATTGCCCACTTGATTTGTAAGAGGGAGCATTGCCTCCTTGGAGTGAAAGTGCCAGTCACTATGCATCGAACACTTGTGTTCAATCAACATTTGCGCAACTGTGATTTCAGACCTTCTGTTGGCAATTAGTCAATATTCAATTGGTGAGCTAAAAAAAAAGAAAGAATATATAGCAAATCAAGTTACTGCCATCCTGGCATAAAAGAGATGTATATCAGAAATGAACAATCACCAGACTCAAATGCCCCTGCTAAATAAACATCATGAATAAAAAGACAAGAGGTTATTTCAGCTTTATGATAGATCATATCCATGCCCTATCCAACTTAGCTACAGATTGGACTGATAGTAGAAAAAAAGTCAAGCTTTTCTTGAATAAAAACTCAGATTGACTCACCCAAAACCGTAGGACGCTGGTCGACCTAATAGGCGTGGCCAATAGATGGCGGGTTGTTGCAGTCTTTACGACAGAATTGAAGCCACCATCTCCACCATCAGGAACACGTTATTCATTTGTCGTGGCTGTCTAGTTGTGGATTTGTGTGTTCGCGACCTCAGCAGCAGCGACAACTGTTCCCTGTGGATCTCCTTCCTCGAATCGGGCTTGTGAGTATGGAAAGTTTGATTGTTGTGAGGCTATATGGATTTTTTTTAGTTAATTTATGCAAATTTTTTGTGAAACCTACAAATCAAAAACTCATTATGTATTTAGAGAGACGGGGGGGAGGGTAATCACTGTGAAAGTAAAAGATAATTTGAAATCCAATAGATTACATGAAGAATCAAACTTCAAAGATAATACGATCCACGATTTCCTTCCCAGAAAATCCTTGAGTCATTTTTCGAAGAGAAGAAACAAAGAGATTGACATCTGAAAGAGAAAGTAGTTTTTATTTTCGTTGCTTCCTAACATGGTAGTTTTTATTTTCATTGCTTCCTAACATGGCCTTTTTTCTATTCTTTTTTTTTTTTTTTGCAATGAAAGATGAAGGAAAGGAAAAATTATTTGTCTGAAGATACAGTCCCAAGAAAACAAATCATGACGCCCAGTTGGGAAATGAATGTACATGAAACGTGGCAAGCAAAGAATCGTTGAAAAGACATGAACTGCCAAGAGGTTATGATTGCGAATGAAACTGAAATTTAAGAAACGGAAAGAAAACAACATAAATGTACTTACTTGGCTGTTTGCTAACAGAATTAGAACAGAGCCATCAACAGAACTGGAGCAGAACTATGACATATTGAGAAACTGGCCAGTGGAAAATACAGTCTCATTCAATGACACGTCAAATTAAAGTGGAAAAAAAAGAAGAGCAGCTCCAGCAATCAAGAACTGAAGACAGCCACTAAAAAACTCAGGAATCGAAAAACTAAATTGCAAGTGGGTGCAGTATTAAGGAAGAAGACACTATTTGAACCAGCAGTGAAAATGGTTCTAGTTGTAAAGCGAAACCATGAGCTTATTAGTTTTTTCGGTAATGTAATAAAAAAGCACAGAATTCATTACAGGTCCATATTCAAAACCTAAAAGAACAAATAAAAGATGCAGCAATCAAACTCACCATTTCGATAGCCTTCCCACATTCTCCTTCTCTTCTTCTCCTCCAAATTTGGCCTGGATATCAACCCTGCATAAAACACACATCACAGCCACAACAACATTTACCAAGCATCTCGACAGTTTCACTACCATCAACCTCAAAAAAAAAAGTGCAGTGAATTTCTTTATCTCCTCCATGTACTGTCCTCTTGTAAACAAACAAACAAACAATCCCTTTGCTAAATGCAGTTCAAGAACGTAAAATGATTTATTAAACCCAAACCATCCAAAATCATACAAAAGAGGTATCAATTTAATATTATTTTCAATCCAAATACGTTAAAAAATATACTTTCACCCAAAACTCAATCATATTTTACAAGAAGATTTCTATAGCTAGCGCTGACCTCTCAGCAGAGTCTGTAAATAGCTTCAGTTCTTTTAGAGAAGCACGAACATCATATGTATCATGTCCTTCTCTTCCTCTTCAAACACACAACAAGACAACAACATTAATCAAGCAAGCTAAGATTTTTAACAACATTGATCCAAAAGAATCAGAAAGACAAACCCAATCGTTGCTGACCAATAATTAATCAAGCAAGGTTGGTTACAACACATCAAATAGCAAAACCCTGAAATGAATTATCTAAAAACTCTAAAAACGAAGATTTCTTCAGCAAACCCTAGAATTTTACCTTGGAGGAACTTGACCCAAGTTGGAGGAGACCACGTTAGCCTAATTCAGCTTGTTTGCTGCTCCTCTCCCTCTGTTTGTTGCTTTCAGTGCTGCCAAAGAGACCCTTTCACAGGGCTCCTAACGTCTCTCTCAAAGATCTCCTCTCCGCCTTTTTTTCTCCTCTCAACCTGTTCCTTGCTTCTATGATTGCAAAAGGGACTGAAAAATCATTGATCCATCCCTTTTTTTCCCCACTGATCCCTTTTTGTGTTTACAGGATTCCCAGTCATCTCTCTCCATATCCTTCACCCTCCTCGCTCTCGCTCTCTTTCTTTCTCTATTTCTTTGCCAAAAAAACAAAGAAAGAAATGTGGATTTTTGGTTGTTTTTCTTTTTAATTTTATTTAAAAATATATTAAAATAATATTTTTTTTAAATAAATTATTTTTACCACTACCATATCAAAATAATTTAAAAATATAAAAAATATTAATTTTAAAAAATAAAAAATAAAAATCTTCATTGAAAATAAATTTTTTCCTCAAATAAATTTTTAGAAAATAAATTATTTTTTTAATAATATTATAAAAATAATTTAAAAATATTTTTTTAATATTTAGTTATGTTATAAAAAATAAATTGAAAAATTATTTATTAATACTTTATTTTTAAAATTTATTAAAATAATAAAGAATAAATTTTACAAATTAAAAAGTTGAATGAAAATAAAATTAAAAAAATAATTTTATAAATTATTTTAAATAAAATAAATAATAATAAATTAATAAAGATCAAATCTAACAAATAACAAAATTTTAAAAATAATAAAATAATAATAATTTAATAAATTATTTTAAATAAAATAAATAATAATTAAAAAATAATTATCAAATATAATAAATAAAAAAATTCAAACAAATAAAAGTAAAAGAAATAACCATCATAAAATTTAAAATTAAAATTAATATAAAAATAAATTTTTAAAAGATAAAATTAAAAATAAAATATATAATAATAAAAAAATTTGAGTATTAAATTTAATATAATTAATTAATAATATAATTTTTTTAAAAAAATATTTTTTTATTAGTTAATTTTTTTAATAACAAATAAATATAAAAATAATTTTTAATAAACGGGACCGTAATGTCAGGAAGAAAGAAAGAGAAGAAGAAAAGTCAGCCGTGATGTGAAAACCCGAAACAATAATAATGCAACTTAGTCTTCCGACAATCAAAGGGTAATCCACAGCTGTCTGTTATTACTTTTTATCAAGTCAATAATTAACAAAATATCTGAGAAAAATACCATATTATCCCTGATCATGTGTTATTTTGGTTATTTAACTATGTATTGATACATTATAAAGCCGATGGTACTCTGGTCAAACTGGTAATGATCAATTTGCTAATAAAAAGACAAATATGTCCCCACTTTACTCAAAAAGCAAACAAACTTTTTTAAAAGAAGGAAAGAATCATTAAACTGTAATGGTGTATAGAAAAATGAGAGTAGACTTTCTGTATCAGAACCTGTATTACATTATGGTAGAGATTTTAAAAAATATTTTTAATTTAAAAATGGATTAAAAATATATTTTTAATTTTTAATTTTAACAATGATTAAAAATATTAAAAAGTAATTTCAGATTTTAATTTTTAATTTTTTTAAATATAATTTTACCGCAAGTTGTTTTCCCCAGATACACGAGATTGAAGAAGTGGCTGACAATTTAAATTTTTAAAACTTTCAAGTTATCCGTGGACTAATACCATTTTAAGCTACCCTTTTATACGTATTTACCACCACCTTTGTTAGCCCTCGTCTTGCGGGCAAGGTGGCACAAAATAAAAATAATGTATGTATGTATGTATTTATACGGGGCGCCTGTGGCCAGTAAAGATGTCACCAAACGCCATTGTCTATCATGTGGTGCGCCTCCAGAGTTGACAAGCAAACGTCCTAATGCAGGTTGCAGAGAAGCTTAGCAAAACCTAAGACCAAGAGCAAGATTTGCAACAAAAACCAACCCATCTCGAACAATGGCTTCTAGCAACTCCAACTCCACCTCGTCAAAATGGGATTACGATGTGTTCCTGAGCTTTAGAGGTGCAGACACAAGGTCCGGTTTCACAGACCATTTATATTCTGCTTTGGTTCGGGAAGGAATCCATACATTTAGAGATGCAAATGAGATCGATCATGGTGAAGAAATTGGACCGGAGTGTCTCCAAGGAATTGAGAACTCAAGGTTTTCTATTGTCATTCTCTCAAAAGGCTATGCATCCTCCCCTTGGTGTCTTGATGAGCTTGTGCACATCCTCAGATGTAGAAAAGAAGGCCATGGTGTTTGGCCTGTCTTTTATGACATTGATCCGTCTGATGTTGAAGAGCAAAAAGGAAGTTTTGAAGAAGCTTTTGCTGAACATGAAAAGAGTTTCAAGGATGACATGGATAAAGTGGAGAAATGGAGGGATGCTCTAAGAGAAGTTGCTTACTTGAAGGGTCTGGATCTACGAAGACATCTAGACGGGTACGTTGCTGTTTAATTACTAGAATCTCAATTACAATGGCATGTGGCTCTCTTTCAAGATTAAAAACACTATTAATCGACCCCTGCTTCTTATTGATAAAGAAATTTTTCATCTTCGGGAAAGAAAAAACAAAGAAGAAGAATAACCAAAGTAGTTCCTGCTCTGCTTATCGTCAATTTATCATATTCCCAAGATATTGAGCAAATCAGCTCTGGACTAGAAAACAAACTCACACACACATATATATAAATCATATGATATTGCACTTGCAATGGCGTTAAATTTTATAATACGAAGTGCTTGGCATTTTGCGTGCTCCATAGTACTAGACATGTGTCTAACTGGCCAACATCTAGCCGGGGTTTCTTTATTTTTATTTAGATGTCGTGTCTGTTTCTTGTTCTTGCAAACTATTGTTCTTACAAAACTGGCTACCTAGCACCTTAGTCATCAAACTTCAATGTGCAGAGATCGATTTAATTACTCTGGTAGCAATAGGACGTGCATGCTCATGGCTAGGGTGAACAAAATTAATCATTCTTAAGCTCTACTACATATATAACAAGTTGTGATGAAATCAATCGGTCAAAATTGAAAATATTCTTTACCCGCCTGTGCATAAATATTGAAAACATAATCTCAGGCAAGGTGAATCCCAAAGAAAATACGTTGGGACATAAAAGGATTGCAGCGGATATTAGGATTTGAAAGAAAAAAAATCTAATTTACTGAAAGATCATGTTAAGAGTATAATGAAGAGCATTAATGAATCTTTCTTTCATGTTATATAATTATCAAATAAATTAGAGTTGGTAAGATTCAAATCTGTTTTATGAAAGAAAATTGTCAGGTACATAACCATTACACACCATACCCTAGTTATATCAAGAAATCAAACAAGCAATCAGCAAGAAAAAAAGAAGAGGAGAGGAGAGGAAAGGAAAAGAGAGAGAAAAGGAGAAAGAAAATTAAGAACCATAACTTATTAACATAAAGAAACAGCGAATTATCTTATATAACAAAATATATATTATCAGCATGTACATAAGGGCGTTGCTATTATGTTCTCTTAATATGACAATATTTTCATTCTTTATTAAGAATATCCCTCCCCCGATTAAACTATTTCGGAAAAAAATGAAAAAAAAAATTGTGAGAATAAGGAAACAATTTCGGAAAGATGTTTGTAAGACCGATGCGTCTAGAAAATGCTTGTTGCATCACTGAAATCACTATAACCATTAATTCGGAACTCACTATATGTACAAGTTCATGCTTGAAATTATTGCATGTTGGTTTGTGTATTTATTTATACTGCTCTTTCCATGGACAATCGCAGGCATGAAGCTGAAAACGTAGACTACATTGTTAAGGAGATTTCAATTAGACTTGATCGGACAATCTTAAGGGTTACTATCCACCCAGTTGGCTTGGATTCTCGAGCAAAAGAAGTGATCTCCTTGCTAGATGATGAGTCAATAGATGTTCGCATAGTTGGTATAATTGGGATGGGGGGCATAGGCAAGACAACTCTTGCCAAGGAGGTTTACAATTTAGTCTTCAAAAGATTTGAAGGCAGCTGCTTTCTTGAAAATGTTAGACAACAAATTATTTCCAATGGGATGGCCTACTTACAGAGACAGCTTCTCTCGGATATCTTGAAAAGAAAACATGAGAAGATATACAATGTTGATAGAGGATCGAAGGTGATAAAAGAAAGATTACGTTGCAAGCGTGTATTCATTGTTCTGGATGACATTGAAGATAAACAGGAAGAACTGGATAAAATTCTCGGGAATCTTGATTGGCTTTACCCTGGAAGCAGGGTGATAATAACAACTAGAATTAAGAATCTGCTACAACCATCAAAGTTGTATCGACAATATGAGGTCAAGGAATTGAATGGCAGCGATTCTCTTCAGCTACTAAGCTTACATGCCTTCAACAAGCGCTGTCCCGATGAAAGTTACATGGATTCTGCGAGTAGAATCGTATCCTATGCGGGAGGAAATCCACTAGCTCTTACAGTTTTGGGATCAGATTTGTGTGGCCAGAACATTGATGTATGGAATAGCAGATTAGAAAAACTAAAAGTGATTAGCCACAAAGGCACTCACAGTATACTCAAAATAAGTTATGATTCTCTTGATGCTGCTGAGAAGTCTATATTTCTGGATATTGCATGTTTCTTCATTGGGTACAAAAAGGATTATGTCATGAGCATACTTGATGGCTGTGGTTTCTTTCCAATTGATGGAATCAATACTCTCACTAGGAGATGCCTTGTAAAGGTTGGCGCTAACAATAAGTTCTTGATGCATGATTTGCTTCGAGACATGGGAAGAGAAATTGTTCTCCAAGAATCTTTTAGAGATCCTGGGGAACGTAGCAGATTATGGCATAAAGACGACGTTATTGAACTGTTAACTGACAAATCGGTGAGACAATAGTTGGTGTGGGTTGAAAAACGAAGATATTTCTTATCATAGAATTCATTTAGCATAAAATGGTTGCATAGATGCTCTTTTTTTTTCCTTGATGATCTATCTCTTGCTTATCCTACACCATCAGTTTTCACATTAATTATTAGCAAATGTATGAATGCTATAATGCCTATTAGCTAACGTATTCCTTTTGTATCAGGGTACAAAAGCAGTTGAAGGCCTCGTTTTAAGCCTGCAAGGATCAAAAAGCTCATTCAATACCAAGGCATTCAAAAAGATGAAAAGGCTAAGACTACTCCAACTCAATTTCGTTTGTCTTACAGGAAACTACGAATATATTTCTAACAAATTAAGGTGGTTGTGTTGGTCTGAGTTCCCCTTGAAAGCTATCCCAGATGATCTTACTCTGGAACATTTGATTGTTCTTGATATGCGCTATAGCAGTCTACAGCAATTTTCAGAGGAAGTAAAGGTAGATAATGAAATTTTCTTGTTTTTTCAATTTTTGTATGAATAGGTCATTTAATCTGTCAGATATGCTTATATTGTACCAACATCTATTTTGCTGCTGCAGTCTTTGAAAAAACTGAAACTCCTTTACCTTAGCCACTCTCATAAGCTTATCGAGACTCCTAACTTTGAAGGCTTTCCCAGTCTTGAAAAATTAAAACTTAAAGATTGCATTAGTTTGGTAAAGGTTCATGACTCTATTGGACTTCTCAGTCATCTTCAGTTCCTGAATCTGCAAGATTGCGTGGATCTTAAGAATCTCCCGGGAAGCATCTGTGCTCTAAGCTCACTTAAGAAGTTAAATGTGTCAGGCTGCTCAAAATTAGAGGAATTGCCAGAGCACTTGGGGAGTTTGCAATCTTTGGTTCTGCTCCTTGCTGATGAAACTGCAATAAGCACGCTACCAGAAACCATTGGAGATCTAAAGAATCTGGAAAAATTATCTCTGCATGGTTGTCGTCTTATCTTCTCACCAAGGAAATGTCCACCAACAAGACGGGGTCTTCCAGCATCTTTACTGGAACTCGATCTCGGACACTGCAACTTATCAGATGGCATGATTCCCTCTGATCTTCAAGGCTTGCCCCTTCTTCGAAATTTGAAATTGTGCGGAAACAACTTTACAAGCCTACCAGCTAGCATTGGAAGCCTTCCTAAGCTTACTAGACTTTGGTTAAACGAATGCAAAAGTCTTCAATGTATCCCAGAGCTCCAGTCAAGCCTACAGTTATTGCATGCAAAAGATTGCCTTTCGCTAGAAACCATCAACCTTAAGAACTTTTGGGGGGAGGGAACTTTGGAACTCGATGGTTGCCCAAAGTTAAAAGCAATTGAGGGATACTTCAACTTGGAGCCCTTGCGAATAGAGATTGTTGAAAAATATCTTGGAACTTGTGGCTTGTTCACAGAAGATTCCCTTCCAAGCATCAATGTCCATGTGATCAATAATCTGACGAGAGCAGCTACAACCAGTCCTCTCCAGGTGCCCTCTCTCACTATCTGTACTCTGTAACATGTCGTGCATGGCGCACAGACAATATAAACTACGGCTGTTTGTTGAATAATTTCATTATTCTCATTCATGGGTGCAGGCTCTTTCTGAGAAATCCATTTACAGTATCTTTCTACCGATGAGTGACATTCCACCATGGTTCAGCCATGAGAATGAAGGTGACTCTGTATCATTGCAAGTGCCTCCACTTGATCATGGTTGCAAATTCAGTGGATTTTCTATATCGGCAGTCTATTCATGGGAGAATTCTTCTGCACCTTGCTTTTTCTGCCCCATTATTGCAGTTACTAACAGAACGAAAAATTTCCACTGGAATTATAGCCCAAAAATCACCTTCTTTATGCGTGAGGTGGAACAGGATCTGATGTGGCTGAGCTGCTGGTTGTTCGAGAATCAAGTAGAAGGCATTGATGATGAAGATATGAGCTGGAGATTTCGGGATGAGATGGAAGAAGGGGATCGACTGGATGTCTGGATTGACATGGGTTTTCGAATTGCTGTGAAAAGGTGTGGCATCCACTTGCTTTACCATCACAGTGACCTGCAAGGTTCCCGATTAAATGATATAATTACTATTTCACATTCGGGATCGTCAAGACACCATAGAAGGTTGCTGAGTTCAAGTTTTCAGTGGCTGACATTTAACCGCCCTCGAATAACATCTTCCAAAAACTACTGGGATGATTCTTTCAGGAGGTAAAGCATTCATGCAACGGTCTTGACAGATACAAGTTCATTGTCATCATCATTATTTTTCATAATAACTTCGTAGCTTGATCTTGAAATCCTTTTTTTCTTTCCATTGCAAAGCGGTTCATTACTATCTTCAAAGAAAAAAAAAAGATTATTAAAACGAGTATCCTTCAATCCATCGATTATTTCCTGCTCAGTACAAATTCGCACACAAATTTAATCATGTTCCCCGTTTTATTGACAGATGGTCAGTCAAAAGGGAAGAAAAGACCGATGGGATTCCAGTTGTGCCCCTAAGGAGGAGACATTGTGACTGTTGTGCTCTCTTGCGTTGCACTAAAGAGAAGAAAGACGCATTCAAGTTGGACATAGATCCGCTATGAACTGCTTCGCTGTTTGCTAGATGAAGGAACTTATTTGGTGGTTCGAAGCAGATCAGTTTTTTCCTTAAAAAATAAAAAAGAAGTCTGTGCTTTGCTTCTAGATAGAAGCAAATCTTAACCAGATATTACCATGAAGTTGTGCTTGATAATGCCTTTAAAGAGAATCAAATCTTAAATGATAGAAGGTTTGAACTGAAAAACACAAAATCAATGTCTATGCTCCTGATGAAACGTTAAAAAAAAAAATCACATAACGATATGATTTTGATTTATGAACAAGCTCACTACATTGAAACAAAACAGCCCCAACCGAGCAAAAGAATATTTCTTTGGAATACAACATCAAGCTGGAGATTGAACATCAGAGGGAGGGGAACTTGACAAGCTTCCACCAAGAACTTAACTGTGTCCGCGTTTAAAGGAAACAAAACCTTTTGATTTCAGACATTATTGATAATGTTGTTCGATACTTTCCTTCGTTTTAACCTCTTCTCAGTGAGAACTCGTATTGCATGTCTATTGCTTCACCTGGCAATTTTTAATCAAATAAGAACTCTACTGCTTAATTCAACTGGTAAAAACTTACATTAACAATAATTACAGGTAAGAATCACACGCTATACAGACATATAGTTGCATAAAAATAGAAGTCAAAGACAGACAAAGCTTACACCAGTCCAATTCCAAAAGTTGTCGCACTTGAAACAGATGAGGGATTCACTTGTAATCAGCACAAACTGATCAACAAGTTTGATATAATCAGGCTAGCTGCATTCCTCTGCCAAAAGGCAGAGTTGGACAGCAAGATTTTCAATAACTTTTGTACTCGCTTAAGACCTCTAGAAAGTCCACCACGAGCTGCAAATTGTCATCATGTCCACTGGCTTATCAAGAGGTGCATCACAAGAAGCACTACGGTTTGATGAACAGCAAGCCTCTTCACTGAAAACGATGCAAACAATTATAACTAGAGATTAAGATTTGTAAAGGCCTTTTCATTCCAGGTGATTAAATCCAACATACTCTACAATTATATCCTGGATTTTCTTGAGGGAAAAAAATTGAAAAATAAAAGCATATCTAACATTCTGATTCTTCTTGAATCCTTTCGACCTCATTGCAAAGTGGTCCATCTTTTGTCCTTCACCAAGAGCAATAAAACGTGCATCCTCCAACTATTTCCAATAAAATTGTTAAATTCAAGAGTTAAGTTTTAAAATTTTATAATTTTATGAGTTAATACTACTACATCAAACTAGAAACTTGAAATGTGTAAAATTAGATTTAATTTATGCAAAATCAATAAAATTGATAAATTCAATTTAATTTTATAAATTTATTAAATTTATGGTATGAACCAAAACATGTCCAAATTTAACATTAAAATGTATACTAACTTGTTTTACAAGATTGAGTATATCTTCCAAACCATATATTGGATAAAGTTAAAATTTTACAGAGAAATATTAGATATATAAAAATATATCATGGTAAATTTTATTATTTTATTTTATTTTTAAATAATTATTTTTAATTTGAATTCTTTCTAACACATTAGACATTATTTAGAAGTTTATTTTATTGTTGAATTTATGTTAATTAATTATTAATTTAAATTTATTAGCTTACAACTCAAAAGAAGTTTATCAAAACTTATTATGATGGAAACAACTAGGTTGTCAGTAGATTTATGTGTTATTCCTACCTTTCATTGATTTTTCTATATTAAAAAATTATATTCTAAAACTTATTTTTTCATGTCATTAATTATTGATTTATATTATTTATTTCTTTTATTTTATTTAAATTACTTATTAATTATAATATTATTGGATTTTAATGTAAATTAATTTTTTAACTAGAATTATCAATATATAATTAATTAAAAAAATTACTTATAATTTTACAATCCAAATTTATATTATATTTTTTATGTCGTGTTTAAAAAAAAAAATTAACATCCCTGATTCCCAACTCACATCCAATTTGCCCCAGTAGTCAAATTAAGGAGCTTGTGATCCTGAAGGAGCAAAAGGCAGTCTTTGCCTTCTTCAACAATCGGAAGCCATTTACTTGTTCGCTATGAAAAAAGAACAATACTCCTACATAATTGAGCTAAATAGCTGTAGAAACGAAATGGAGAAGGGGATCACGGCTTGTCATTGCCCTAGATGTAGAAGCAAAAAAAAGTGATATTGCTTTGAAAAATCAAGCAGGCGAATAAATTTCTTTTGAACCTAAAAGTAAATACAGTCGCAAATAGTGCCTCTTATGCTGTCACTGACAAATTGCATCCCATTCTCAGTAAAAACTAGGCATCTCTAGTACAATTCATACAAAACCAATAAAGACTGAAAATACTGTGACGGACAAAAACATCATAATATTTGATATATTGCAACAGATGTTTCAACTACAACGATAAAGGAAAAACAAAATACAATCAAAATTCCTTCAAAGGCTCCAGGTAAATCCAAAAAGGATCGAATCGAATCCATAGTGACTTAATTGGCCTTCACATGCTGTTGAATGACATTAAGAGCTTCAGTGTCCTCCCCAAAATCCTGTAATGCAGTCAGCAAAAGAACATGAACCCCTTTGAAAGACAATCACTGAAATGAAATGAAATTCAGTACTCTAAAACTGATTTTTACCTTCACAACAACGCACGAGCAACCGACCACTTTTCTAGCCTTCCCCTCCGAATCAATCTTACACAACTGTGCGCCAAAACCCATATCAGAAAAATCAGTTGATACGGAGAATCATAGCAAATTTCACAAGAGCAACAATTGGCATCCGTTATATACCTAACCTTAACAGACCAAGTCACAGTTTTACAGAGCAGAAGCCTAAGGTGATCTAGAATATTAACAGCAATAACAACAGAAATAAAAAGTTTAAAGGAATTAATGAGCATTCTACTGAACAATACCATATTATTGACTTGGCCGCATTCAAATGAATATAATTGGATAAAATAAGAGAGCACACAAAACTTACAAAAACATTTATAATTCAAGAAATCAGAGCATTTAAAATCCATCATTATCTTTATTCCCGATTTTGTAAGAGCATGACGATAAAATTCCATACAGCAGTCGCACATCCCATTAATGTTCCCCTCGGTATAATCTAGCTTTTAACCCCCCCCCTTCATGAAAAAATACACATTGTATTTCTAGCTATCATATAAAAATCTCTGCTCAAGTTGAACTCTTACGATTATGAGTTCGAGCAATCAAATCTAACATTAACAATAGTAACCACAATAAGAAATATAAGTTTGGAAAAACCAAAACAAAGAAAAAAATGATTGAAAAAAGAAGGTAGACGAGATACTTACACCAGCCCACTCTCCGAGGGTTTTTGCACTTGGAACAGTTAGCAAGTTCACGTTGTGATCAGCACAAAGTGCCTTAACAAGTTTAACATAGTCAGGCTGGTTGCAATCCTCTGCCAAGACACAAAGTTGAGCAGCATGCTTCTCAATCACTTTGGCTCCTTCATGAAGACCTCGAGAAAGCCCACCATGAGCCAGAGATTTTCTCAGCACAAGCTGCAATGCTGTCATCAAGTCCATTGGCTCACCGAGTGGTACATCAGCAACAGCTGGAGTCTCAGTCTGAGCAACAGCACCTTCTTCACTGAAAAAACATATGCAACAGATTGAAAAATAACGATTCAGATCCTTTAAAGAATTCCTTTCTTGCTAACTAATTAAGACCCTTTATGTCATTAACATTTTTTTAATATAATCGAAGAGAAAAGCATACCCAGACATGATGAAGATTCTTGAATCTGGAGGCTAAACTTAATCTGGAACTGTATAACAAAAAAAAATCAAAGAAATTCAGATCCAGAAATAATGAAAATAATGTTCTCGTTATCCTAAGATGTTCAAGAGAAGATGGTGACAAGGGAGAGATTACCTTGCAGGTAAGATGCGAAGGAGGCTATGCGCGAGTCCGCCAGGCAAATAAGTTTGGAAGAGGAGCAAAATGCGATTTTATATTAGGGTGTTAAACCCTACTTCTTGCCTTGAATTACAGTTTTGTCCCTTTCTATGGGCTTTCTGTTTAGCTATGGACCGGGCTTCTTTTTCATGTTGGATTTTGTTTTTATTTATTTATTTATTATTGGAGGGGGGGGCTAATTTATATTTTTAATAAAAAATTTAACTTCTGATAACAATATGGATTCTAACTTATGTTTTTCAAGTACATTATTTTTATCTATTTAATTAGTAACGAAAAAAATATTTTTCTAATTGTATTTGAATTAATTATAATATAAATCAACCAATTTTCAGTTAAAAGTGAATCTCATTCAACAAATATATTGAGTAGAAAAGTTGATGATTACTTCTTTTTTTTTTTTACTTTCACGTGCTATGTGTAAATCACGTTTTATATATTTGTTTAAATTAATTTTTGGTATATTTTTATATGCAATGATTTCTATAGTTTCTGAATATGTAATTATATGAATTTCACAGATTAATCTTAGATTTAAATATTGTATTATTTATTTATTTATTTTTGTATCACAAGTGATTCAAATGTGAAGCCAATGCAGGACACCATCTTTTTATTTATAAAAAATTATTATCTATTTCATTACCTAAAATTATTAATCAAATCAGTAAAATTATTACATGTCATTAAATCAGCTCATGTAATTAATTTTAATGATTGGCATCTTGAATAAAAATCTTTTCTCATCTAATAACACAATTACAATTATTAAATAAAATTATTTATAATTAATCAATCAAGATATTATATGTATACAAGTTTAATAATTTTTAAAATATTTATTAACTGATATATATAATATATCCTAGATGGTAAACTATGTTCATCTAGTAATCTTAACTCTATTTTCACTTGGAATGAAGGAAAATCCCTCCCATTCACAGCCCAGCTCTTGATTGTATATTTACTGGAAAAAGTTTTCCATTTTCTCCATTTGACTAGCTTACAATGGAAAGTAAATTGCAAATAATTACCACTCGGCGCAAATGTAAAAATAAAAAAATGAAGAATTTCTGCCGTCGTTTTGTAATCTCAAACTCAACAAATCAAAGTAATTAAAATTCAGATAGTAGTTAAATAAATACCCAAAAAGCAAAATCTAAATTAATTAATTTATCTGCCCCTTGATAATGCTTTCTCAGCAGTGTCCATCTCCTCAAGAATTCTGGCCCTTCTCTTAGATGGAATGGGAGCGGTCGGTCCAAAGCTGATGTAATGCCCGGTGACAGCATTCAAAGCCGAATACATATCACGAAAAGAAGCACGACCAAGTAAAGCTTTCTCTCTTCTATACTTTGCCACCCAGGAGTTCGAAGTTTCTCTTAGGTTAGCCACTGCATCAGCCACGTTCGGATCATTCTTGTCCATGTTTACGGTGGTTCTAACCTTGTTGATCACATCCTCTGTATCTTTCACGTACTCCTCATCCGATCCTGCAAAAGCTGGAGTGATTGGGAGGACGAACGGGGAAGTCAGGATTGCGGTGGCCAACGACAGGAAGTGGCGACGAGCGTAGTGGTTTTGAGGTTGTTGCTGTTGTGGTGTTGGCGGTGGTGAAAGTGGGGCGATGGAGTTGGGAATGGGTTTGATGGGGGAGAGGGGTTTGAGCTTGGAAGCTGGGGTTAGGAGTGCTGGTGAAGCCATGGGTTTTCTGTTGGAAGAGGAGCAGAGTGAGTGAGTCTGTTTTCTACGGAGTTGTGAGGAGGGCACAGGGTTCTTGCCACGTAGGCTTATCACCTTATCCATATTCTTGGTTCTATGGACGAGACCATACCCCATCATGGTGCATTAGGTCAAACATTGTGATGTGTCGGTGCCTGTCAAAATTTTGCTTACGTGTATGCGCCCAATCACCGTGCACCTCTCGAAAATACACAAAAAGCAAATGCACGATCACGTGCCTGCATAAGAAACACTTGTCGTTCCTTCGCTTTCTTTTCTTTTTTGCAAGTTAAAGCCGTTTCTCCGCTTCAAGCACCTTTGATATTATCTTAATTTTTTAGTATATATGATTTTAAAAAATTATTTTATAAAAGTTATTTCTAGTAGAAATTGATTTGATATTTATATAAGTTTAATTAAAAGTATAATTAAAGTTGAAGTTAAATAAAAAATAATTTAATTTATTTGATTATGAATATTTTTCAAATTAAAATATAAAATATATAGAAAGATATATATTAATATTAATTATTTTTAATTTAAATATTATAGATTTAAATATTACTATTACATCATAAAAATAAATAATATAAAATATAAAATATTTTTTATTATTTTATTAAATTATCTATAATTTTATTATATATAAAATCTATTCAACAATGACTATAATTTTTATAGTTTACTGAATATACAATAATATCAAATTAAATATTATTAAAAATAAAATTATAATTATAATTAAATTTTATAAATATCATGTTATCATATCATTTTATTTTAATTTATGCAGCGTCATTAAATAATATTAAATATTAATTTATTTAAATAAAAATAAATTAAAAATAAAAATAAAATATTTTTTATTAGATTACAACCGATCTAATATATTTAAATTTAAATCAAATCTAGTACACTATAAAAAATAAAGTTATTTTTTATTATTTACATAAAAAATAAAAAATAAATTAATTTACTCACCACCATCAGAGCAAAGGCAAGAGAAGGAAAGAAACAGCATGAAGCTGTTTTTGATAAAACATGTGTTTTCAATTTAAATTATATCGGCTTCACAAACAATAAATTAAATTTTAATACTAACAAAACACATTATTATTTTTTCAAGTAAAAAAATAAATCAATCTTGATCCCACCCTGAACAAGGTCACAACCCAAGCCAGGTCTTTAAGAAATTAATGTTGATAAACAATCCATTGGTTCAGCCCAGCTCACCGCAGAACTCTTCCAATGCCTTATCCGTAGCTAAACAAATTCTGTTATAAAAATATCGAAAAAGCCAGTGGAAAACTATCCAGTACCTGTCGTCCTGTCTAATATGTACACGTACTCAATCAAATCCCATCTCCTCCCAGAACAGATCATCTCTGTGTAGATTCTTCATCTCTACTCTGAGAAACATCCAAAGACACAGACAGGATTAGAAACATGGTAAAAGGAGAAAAACAGGTTGGAGTCCCTGTAATAATAGCGATGAAAGGGCATCCTGGCACAGGCAAGAGTACTTTAGCCAGCTCTTTAGCTTCATATCTCAAGATCCCTCTCGTTGACAAAGATGATGTCCGTGACTGCACCGTATCCATCCAAAACTCCTCACCCGCTACAGCATCCAAACTCCTCAACGACCTCTCTTACGACGTTGTCTGGCAGATCGCCTCCACTCAGCTCCGTTTAGGTCTCAGCGTCATCATCGACTCTCCACTCTCTCGGAGGGCCCATCTCGATAGACTTGTCCAGGTGGCTTCCTCTACCGGGTCCCTCCTCGTGATTGTCGAGTGTAAGCCGTTGGATGAGGGTGTTTGGCGGAGAAGGCTGGAGCAACGTGGCAAGGGTGATCAGGCTAGCTGGCATAAGCCTTTAACGTGGCAGGATCTTGAGAGGCTACTTGAAGGGTACGGTGGGTCCACTGACTATGATGTTGGCGATGTACCGAAGATAGTCCTGGATACTTCTGCTGCGGTAGCGGTGGATGAGCTTGTTTCTAGGGTGGTGGATTTCGTTGTTTCTTCCGCTTGTACAGGTTATCACAACTAGAATTAATTACTCTTAATATTATCTGTATAATATTCATACTATCATATGTATATAACTTTGTGGATGAGTCTAGAATGGTCGGTCTTGCTTCTTAAATTATCACCTGTGAGGTCAGAAGATTGCTAGCTGTTGGATAAACAATGAAATGTGATGAGAACATGGCATGCAGCTGCCAAAAAAAATGTTTGCAAAGATATATAGCACGCACCAGTTAGCTTGCCCTTTTCGAGGATCTAGAGCACAGAGTATGAGGCCCTCCGAGAATACGAAAGGACAGCCGAGGCAAAAACAAAATCCTACCTTGTGTTTGTTTCTCGAGATACTATGTGATGCATATAACAATACTAACTCCGACGGGTGGTCATAGATATGACAAAAAACACATTACACCTCGGCGGCATTAGCGGCGCCTCTCGGGCACAAATTGTTTTTATGTCGTGTTGTTCGGTGTGTCAATGTGTTTTTTTAATCTATTGTTGCCATGTGTGTTGACAGTGGTAAAATGATTTATTGCTGTTGAGATTTTGTTTTTGTTTTTATTTTTTTCCCTAAATCACAGGTTGGATTTTTTTTATCGTTGATATTCCTGTTTATATTTCTTTTAGCTCTTTTATTTAAAAAAATATTTATTTTTAATTTTAACATTCTATTTTAATTCATCACATGTTATTTTTTTAATTTGTTGTTTTTATTTTATTTATTTTTTATAAACAAAATTATTTTTTTATTCATATTTATGGTATATTCTACTTTTCAATTTGATATTTATTCTTTCAATTTTTTTTTATCTTTTTATTAAAGTAATTTAAAAAAAAAGTATTTATTTTTAATTTTAACATTCTATTTTAATTTATCACATGTTATTTTTTTAATTTATTTTTTTATAAAAATTTTATTTGTTTTTTATTCATATTTATGGCATATCTTACTTTTCAATTTGATATTTGTTCTTTTGATTTTTTATCTTTTTATCAAAGAAAATCTTTTTAGTTTTATCATACGATAAAAATATATAATAGCTTTCTATTTTTTTTATTAATATTCTTCTAATTGCTATTTTTATTTTTTTTATATTAAATCTTTTTTATATAATTATTTTTTTATTTTTTATTTAGTATTTAATTTATTAAAAAATAAGTTTAATAGTTTTTTTATATGGTGTGTATAATTTAATAACCTGCGTCAAATTTCAAAAGGAGTTACAGTGGGTGCTTGAGGGGGACAGATTTCTTGATATCCATGTATTATCAATTCCTTGTTATGTGAGAAATTATTTCTTATAAAGTATATGTTGAGATCTGGCTATTCGCGTGATTATTATTTATAGTTAATTAAAAGATAAAATTGTTAATATGTATAAAGTAACTACACATGCACATTACACATGTATGTGTATTAAATGATAAGATGATAAATATTATGCATGTATGTGTGTTTTGTATTAATATTGAGATGTGTGTGTGCAATATTATATTAAAAAATCTAAATATTTTATTAATATATTAATATACCATAGATATATATTTTGAGTCAAGTTTAATCACTCTAGTTAGTGTTTGACAATATTCTATTTTTTATTTTTTATTCATTGGGTAAGATAACTATTTTAAAAAAATTAACTCCTTTGGGTCAGGTGGATTGATGAGCAATTTGATAATTTAAAACTATAAAAAAAATTACAACAAAACAATTAAAATATCCTTGAAATTTTTTTAAAAAATATTGGTATCAGTAAGCTTTTTTATCTCTTTATAGTGATTTTTTTCACTGGTATCAAGTCAGCTTAAAAACAATTTAAACGCGTGTGTATGAAATTAGCAATACATGTAATGTTTTCTGGTAACCCAAATCCTTATTTTACCGTGTCATTGGAAGCATAGTTGTGTCACATTTTATTTGGGGCAACTCATGTGATCATTGATTGTTAATAATAATATTTTTTTTCCATCTCTTTTCTCTATTTTCACCCTAAATTTTATATTGACCATACAAAAATCAAGACCTGTCCTTTGATTTATTGGAGTTTTCACTTTAATCTTTATTATTTAGATTTTTAATTTTTGTTATTGATCTTTTTGCAAAACTTTTTTTGAATTTGTTTTTAACTTGATCATACAATTCCAATATGGGATTTATGGTCCTTTTCAATTTTATCCTTGCTTTTTTAATTTTTATAGTATTGTGTTAAATTGATTTTTTTCAATTTTTAGATTTCTAATTTTTTCTATTCATCTTCTTGCAAAACTTTTTATTTAATTTGTTTTTAATTTAATCATATAACTCCAATTTGGGATATACAGTTTTTTTCAATTTCATCCTTGCTTTTTTAATTTTTACAGCTTCCTGTTAATTTTTTTTTAATTTTATCATTTAATAAAAAACATTTATTGTTTCAATCTCGATCCTAAATCTTTTAGGTGCTATTTTTTAATCATCTTGTTAATTGATTTTTTTTTAATTATTATTTAACATTTAATTAAGAATTGGATTTCATGATTACTCCATATACAGTGTCTTTAATTTAATGTCCAGGTT
Organism: Populus ilicifolia; assembly: GCA_015708895.1. Taxonomy (NCBI): domain Eukaryota; kingdom Viridiplantae; phylum Streptophyta; class Magnoliopsida; order Malpighiales; family Salicaceae; genus Populus; species Populus ilicifolia. The sequence continues at coordinate 961,452 of SRLM01000292.1, read as the reverse complement.
ATGAATTTAAAAAGTTAATGCAAGTTTATTTTTTTTTTTAAAAATGAGTTTTGTGATTTTTTTATATAAAGTTATCGTAATTTTATTATATGAATCAAGAGCTCGACTATATAACTAAGATTAGGCTGGTCTTGATTATAAGATTATAGTTTGTTATAATAACCTGGGTTGATTAGTGTTAAGTTTTTAGATTTTTTATTTATTTTATTTATTTAATATTTAATACGCTGAAATTGAACTATATATATATTTTTTCAAGTTATCATGGTATTTTTTTATAATTTTATGACATATATTGTTGTTGTTTATTTTTTTATTTAATTAAAGTAAAACCAGGTTATTTAACTCAGTTATGTCCCGAGTCTTATTTGTATTTCTCATTTGAAAGGCGTTTGCAATACCATTTATCCCGCAAAAAACAGAAGAAGAAAAAGGACCCACAGCCTAGCGTGTGTCCGCAGCAACTTGTATAAGGATTTCTTGTCGTCGCGGCAAACGTGACTGTAGCTTGAAAAATACTACTCGAGAATAATAAAATGACTGACCACTTTGAGGTACAGCTCCGAGGCATTCGAGACAATGAATCTAAACAATTAATCTCCAGTAAACATTTTTTTTTAATTTTTAATTTTTATCATCAAATGGCACGTGAGCATCACTGGTAACACGCGCGCGCACTAAAGCTGGAAGTAAAAACACCTTGCATTCAGATTCTTGCTGTTAAATGCAATATTGAAACGACACCTGTGCCTAAAAACCACTTGCTTCTATTTTGATATTTTCTCGAGTGCATAATTATATTTTTTCTTATCAAAATGATTTAATTCTTCTCGGGTTAAAAAAAATATAAAACTAGCTAAAATAGGTATAAATGTATTTTCATTTAATTATGTACTGTAAATTAACAAATAAATCACGGGGACTAAAAAAATTAAATCATAGGTTCAAGGGGTTTCTAGTCTTTTTATATATATATTGCAATTATCAGGTCATTTTTTCTTTTTAATATCAATGAAATATTAATTAATTTTAAAAAATTGTTAAAGAGTGGGAGATATCCATGCATTCTGGGTGGCTTGTGTAGTGCTTAATGATTTAAAAAATGTATTTTTATTGTGTTATTGGATGTCCTTTCGTGTTCCTTTTATTTCTATACTACACGTGTCATTAATTTTATAATGATTTATTGTTAATTGATTTTTTCTCTTTCATGTACCCTAAAAAATACAGGTTTATTATTTTTGTTCTAGTATTTGAATTTTAGTTTTTATTCTTTTATCATATATATATATATATTCTACATCTTCTTTTAATTTTTCAATTCTTTAAAAGTTTTGATATTTTTTAATTTTATCATTGAATTCAAATTTTGATATTCGTAGTCTAATAATTTAAATCACGAGATTAAAAAATTAATATGATTCAATTTTTTTTCTTCAATTTCATTGTTTGGATATTATTTTATTTTTTAAAATAATATTGTGTATTTTTTAAACTTTTTATAGAATATTACATGAGTAGAATCATCACGGGATAACTATAAGTAACTTGTTCTTATCATCACCTGGGTTTCATGTTTGTATTGTTGTCTTGGGCTAGGGCTAACTCAAGTCTAGTTTTTTTATTTAATTATATATTTTCAAAGATTATTTTCTAAGTTATTGTGTTTTTTATAAATTTATTTGTTTATCATCATTATTAATTTTTTTATTATCTTATTAAAATAAAATAAACACATTAAATATATTTGGAATGCCCCCGGGGAAAAAACACACTTACAACATTATCCATGAATATATTTTTCTAAAAAAACTTGCAGATTAGCAGCACAGGGCCAGCAGATACTGAAACTCAAAAGTATTTTTTTTAAAAAAGAGGAAGAACATGCTATTTTACTAGGAGGCCCCTCGCGTAATCGGGGAGGAAAATAAAATAAAAAAGCAAATCAATATTTCGAGTCAACTGTCACGCACGTGGTCTTCCCTTTTCTTTCTTTTATTCTGCGAGGACAGCTTCCAAAACTTAGTTTCCATGCTCCGAATTCACATGTCTCAATTATTGCAAACACCCCCCAACAAACAATAGTCTTTTCTAGACTTGCCTCTTTTGTGTGCTCATCTCCCTGCCGATCTATTCACTGCTAGGTAAATGTGCAAGTCAACTATAAGGTCTCCGATAACCTCTGCTTTTCATCTCAAGCTGCTTCTTTATCGCTTTTCAAATAAATCAAAGCCTGTCTTCTTCACAAGCAGTATTCTTTTCTGCCTTTTTTTTTCCCTTCGAGTTTCCGCTCTTTCAGGGCTTGATTCTATCTGTGTTAAGCTTCGTTTTGATGTTTATGCCTTTGTTTTGCAAGTTTTGGGATTTTTAAAGCGAGGAAACTTGGTGTGATTAGTTCCTTTGGTCGCTGTCCTCATTTTCCCCAGCTCTTGACCGTATCTGTTCTGTTTTGTTATCTGGGTTTTCTTTGATAACAATTGCTATCCTTTTTCAATTACCATATCCTGGTTTTATGATTCCTGTCTGATTAAAGATCACTGTCAATTTATGGCCATTACAGTGAACAATATTCTCATGTGGCCATTCCTTTAAATCTGATACTTATCATACTGTCAATTCAATGTGTCTTGATGAGTTCAAGTGCTTGTTGGGCTTAACTAGAGACATTTAGATCCAATATCATGGAAAGTGCCAATGAAATGACATCTTCTTTGAGTTTCGCTTCATCTTCGTACTTATCAAATGGGTCTAGTATCCACCACGTATCATCCTCAAATGTTCCTGAGCCTGGCGTAAACCTTGAAAACTTGAGCTTAAACAAGCTTAGTGGCAATCTTGAAAGGCTATTACTTGATAAGGAATATGATTACAGCGATGCAGAGATTTTTGTTGAGGGCACCCCTGTTGGTGTCCATCGGTGTGTATTGGCTGCCCGTAGTCAGTTCTTTCACGAGCTTTTTAAGAAGGGAAATAACAATTCGACGAATGGAGATAAACCCAGGTACCTCATGTCTGATTTGGTGCTTTATGGTGGGGTTGGATATGAAGCCTTTCATGTTTTCTTGCATTATTTGTACACTGGAAAGCTTAAGCCATGTCCGCCAGAAGTGTCACGATGTGTTGATGATGCTTGTGCCCATGATGCTTGCCGCCCTGCTATTAATTATGTAGTGGAATTGATGTGTGCCTCTGCCACTTTTCAGATGAAAGAGCTTGTTTTGCTTTTTCAGGTAAGCAGTGATTTCATGGATAAATTATTATGTGGTCCTATGTATTTTAACTCGCAGTGATTTCAGATGAATGATAATTGACAACTTAATTGCTAGACCAAAATGTGTGTTTCCTCGTCCTTTTCTATTTTTCATGGATTGTGAGGATAGTTTCTTCCTTATTCAACGTTCATCTATCCTTTCAGCGGCGTCTCCTGAACTTTATTGAGAAGGCTCTTGTTGAAGATGTAATCCCAATTCTTATGACTGCTTTCCACTACCAGCTGGACCAGCTCCTCTCTCACTGCATCGAAAGACTTGTAAGATCAGATCTTGACAGCACATGCATAGATAAAGAGCTCCCTGCTGAAATTTCAAGTAAAATTAAATTACTTCGCAAAAAATCTCTGCCAGAAGCTGAAAGTAGTGTTGAAGAGGTGGACCCCATACTTGAAAGGAGTTTCAGGAGAATCCACAAGGCATTGGATTCGGACGATGTTGAACTGGTGGAGCTTCTCTTGAGTGAATCTAATATAACTTTGGATGATGCTTATGCTCTCCATTATGCTGTTGCCTACTGTGATTCTAAGATTGTCAAGGAAGTTCTTAGTTTAGGCTCCGCTGATCTCAATCTCAGGAACTCTAGAGGATATTCAGTACTTCATGTTGCTGCAAGGCGCAAGGAGCCATCAATCATAATGGCACTACTAACTAGGGGCGCCAGTGCATCAGAAACTACGTTGGATGGACAAAATGCGGTAGCAATTTGTCGTAGGTTGACTAGGTCAAAGGATTATAATGAAAAAACCAAGCAAGGTCAGGAATCTAACAAAGACAGGATATGCATTGATGTACTGGAGACAGATATGCGAAGAAGGACGTCAATGTCTGCAAACGTCTCAATACTCTCGCCATTGGTAGCTGATGATTTGAGCATGAAGCTGGACTACCTGGAAAATAGAGGTGATAAATATTTATTTATATTATCCAATTTCTTTTCGCCAATGCTGAGGATGTCATAAATTCACTCTGCCACACCACAGATTTGGGTAATTAGTCCTAATCACCATGCATCTTCAAAATATTCTGGGAAGAAATTCTGCAGCAGCATGTTTTAATTTATTAGTTGTTGAATATTTTTTGCCAAATCATAATTTTAGTCTCAATTGTCAAAAAAATAATCTGGTTTGGTCAAAGACATTTTTTATGCTCTAGCTAAAGAAAATTGAAAGACAAAGGTGTTTGATAAGAAGATAAATCTTTTATTGAAGGGGAAATGAAGACACAACAATATTTTTACAGTGCTAGAGTAGCTGGTATTTAATATAACAGTAAGGCATCAACTTGTATAAAATATGTGCAAATAAATTCTCTAAGACGTGATTTGCTTTTTTGACTGATTTGAATGTTAACTAATGTGATCCGAGTTGATTTGTTTCCATGACATGCTTTTTATAAAGGCAGCTTCCTTGTTAACATGAGTTACCATATTGGGGTGAGTTTATTGCCACGAAGACTCCTTCACGAGTTACCATCTTGAAGTGAGTTTATTGCTATTGGGACTCCTTTACCTGTCAACTTCTCTCTACTAACATAGACTGATTTGTGGGAGTGTTCATCCTCGTCACTCTAGTTGTTTCGGGTCTCTTTGTCACTTTAGTTACTGTTAATATCCTTCCTTAAACTATGCCCGGGGCTAGAGGCAAAGTTTACCTTTAAAGTAGCTCCGTGCAACTTTTGACACAGGCTTGGTGAAGATGTCAGTTACTGGATTATTAGCGGAGACTTGTTAAGTGATAAGAAGTCCAAGTGCAACTCGTCTACACACAAAATGGTAATCCAAGTTAGTGTGTTTTTTCTGAATGTGAAACACTGAATTGATCTTCATATGTAGAGCACTGAGATTGTTATAGTAGAGGATTGGTAGAGAAGAGAGTGGAAGGTGAAGATCTTTTAGAATAAAGGTTAGTCATATAAGTTTTGTTGTTGTGTTGACAATGACTATATTTTGCGACAGTATGTTGTTTCTTTGCACACTAAGAAATGAAGTTTCTGCCAAGGAACATGTAGTATCTAGTGGTGAAATGACTTGTGGTAGGGTAGTCTGTCCAATCTGCATTTGAGAAAGCACAAAGATCAAGTGTAGAATGAGAAGTAAAATATAGACAAATATCAATGGTGCCTTTGACATCTCTTAAATTGTGATGAATCATTTTTAAATGTTAATAGTTGGAGCATACATAAATTGAGAGACAAAGCAAATGCTGTATGAAAGATTAAGTTTTGTGAGTGTTAGATACTATAAGGCACCAACAAGTCCACAAAAAGAGTATAGATCTTCCAATAATGTGCTATTTATTGGGGTCTTAGTCTTAGCTTTAAGTAATGTGCTCATGGGATTTGATCGGGATATATAGAGACCTTCAAATGTGTGAGTGGCCTCAATCCTAAGAAAATGAAGAATTGGTCCAATATCTTTCATTGCAAATTCTGAACCCAAGAGCTGAATGAAGTTTGTAAATAGAAGAACATAAGATCTTGTAAGAAGTATATTATCAACAAAAAAAAAAAAGATTAATGTATCAGAATTAGAGAAAGATAAATAGAGATGGATCTGCAAGGCCGCAAAAAAAACCATATCTAAGGAGGATTGTACTAAACTAATCAAACCAAGCACAAGGTGCTTGTTTAAGACCATAAAGCACACATGTGATGGATATTGTGAATTTGTCATTTGTAGAGGTTGTTTCATATGTATGTCTTCTGAAATTAAACCATGGAAGGAGGTGATTTTTACATCAAGTTAACGTATTGACCATTTCTAAACTAGTGCTATGGTGATAACTGGAGAGAAGGTCTCGATATAGCTCAATTATTGCTGTTAAAATCACAAGTTGACTCATAAAATTATACGAGTCAACATGTATCTAACATGCAAACTCATATTATAAACTCGAAAACCAGTAAAATCAAACTTGACTTGTGCAAACCTAGTAAATTCAGTCAAAATCATGCAAAATTATGATTTTGCACTCGAGTGTCCTAGTTTACAGCAAAAAACATCTGGGTATTGCAGATTGCATAAATTACACATGGTTTTTGGCATGGACACCAAAAATAAACAATGTACCAAATTGATGTGTCTCAAATGTATTAATTTCCCTACCTCGTTTGGTATTTCTTTGATTGAAGACCCTGACAGATTCAATGACTTCATGCATGCCAATTGTTTGAATACATCAAGTAGTGTAACTCCAAGTGAAGGATGCGAAGACCTTTTACTTTGTGAATGGGCACGGGAAAAAAGATCTCCTTTGAAAGCTTCTTGCATAAATGACAAACCCTTTCTTATGGAGTCTTCGTTGTTGGTTCACCAAGATTATTGACATCCATGGTTATACATTCATCTTTTTTGTCATAAATTAGGCAAAATCATGTACTATATCATGCTTCTTGAATTTCATACCTCCAAACTCATTCATCTCAAATCTTGGAAGAAAGAACGTGTTGCTAAGACTTGAAAGTACTTCTCTCCAATAAACTCCATATCTCTATTTAGAGTCTCTTTAAGGTAACCTTGAGCCATCCACATCTTCACCAACTCGAGTTTGCCCATCTTATATTCTTTTAGAAACATGGTAGTCTAACCTAATCTTAAGCAAATGATCTATGTTATTGCCTAAACTTCATTAAGAATAGCCTCAAATGATCTTTATTGATAAAATTGCCTTTTGTTTTTATTAAACATGTATGAAAAAAATTACTAATGATTTTATAATCTGTTTTTACTATTCAAGTTTACATTTTATTTTTCATGTCATGTTCAAAAAACATTTTTGACAACCTTGAATCCAATCCATCATCTTGGTGATGCCGTTTTGCTAACACTCGGGCTTTTAAATGATCTAGTGAACCATCGGGTTTGAGAACCCATTTAGAGCCAATGACGTGCATGACAACTGTGCAAGGAACAAGTTCCCAAGTCTAATTTTTTTTGGAGAGTCTTAAGTTCCTCTTCCATTTCAGCTTTCTAGCTAGGGTGAGCTAAGGTAGATCGAATATTATGAGGTGCATGAGGAATGATTGCTGACAATTTAAGGGAAGTTAAACCATATTTTGAATTGGGCTTAACAATTACTCTTGGTGATCTAGTAATAATGATATTTGGTGGAAAAGGTGCACATGGAGAATGAGTGAGCTAGGTGTCTGATTCCAGTTAAACGAAATTATATTATGAAAGAGATGAGAGTTGCTCAAGCATTTCAAGCTCAATTTCAGCTCGTATTGGATGCAACTCGGTCATGGGTTTTGTTCTGTCAAATTGTTGAATGCCAACTCTATCATGTTGTTGATTTATTTCAAACTCATTTTTAGGTTATGTTAGTCGCATTTCAGTCATGATGTCAACCTTAACATGCTCACTTGCAGTTGTACTTGGAGTATTAATAGTAATAGAACTTGCTTTGTCATGTGAATCAAAATCAAATGTTGGAATGACGGATAATGAGCTTAAGCATGGTGGAGGGGGTGTTATGGGTTGTATGCTTGCAATAGAATTAGAATTAGTAGGGGAGACAACCATGAATTAAATATGCTCATAACATGTGATGTAGAAGATGCAGTGATGCAACTTTGATTTTTTTTTTTATAGGGAAAAAATGACTCATCAAAGATCATATGACAAGAAATAAACACTCTTTTATTGGAAGGGTGAAAAAAATTGTATCCTTTATGTTTATTCCTACAAAGACACAAATGATTGTTTTTGGATCAAATTTGTGTTGTCTTGTATCCTAGGTGTAAGGGAAGCATTTAGACCTAAAGACTTGAAGAGAAGAATGCTCAAGATGAGTAGCATGCATTGTAAAATATAGAAATTTCAAATTTAGAGCTGACGAAAACAATGTATTAATAAAGTAGATAACAATAGTGAAAGCTTCAACCTATAAAATTAAAGGATTAACATTGTGAAATAGTAGTCATACTTAGTTCCCATATTATTCTATGTAGCCTTTCTACTATACCTATTTGTTTTGGAGTATAAAAGCATGATACTAGATGAACCATGCTTGTTGAGAGGAAGCAAGATGATAGCTTGGAGTTCATGAATTCTACTCCTCCATTAGAGTGGAAAACCTAAACCTTGATATGTTTGTTAAATTATTTAGAGACATAATTTTCAAAGGCTAAATAAGCATTTAAAAAGTCAAACTTATGTCATAGAGGGATTATCCAGGTATACTTGGAGAAATCATCTATTAAACGTGTATAATATTTGGATTTTTCTATTGATAAAATAGGAGTAGGTTTCCACCAATCACATTGAATTTTTTCAAAAATATTAGGACTAGATTGTTTAACATGGGAGAAAGGTAGTCTACTAAGCTTTTTAAATTGATAACTATCATAAACACATTTATGTTTTAGAGCTTCGATAACATGAATCAAGCCTTTATTTTTCAATTTGGTCCTTTATTTAATTTCTATTTTTTCCCTAAACTATTTTGTATAAACTTTGATGGTTCTTAATTTCATCCTTAATCCAAGTTTATGTTGTCCTATTTCACTTTCTATTATATATGTTTGTTTCTAAGTGTAAAAGCATGATACCTGATGAACCATGCCTCTTGAGAGGAAGTGTGATGCTAGTTTGGAGTTTATGGATTCTCATCCTTCATTAGAGTAAAAAACCTTGATTTATTTGTTAAATTATCTAGAGACATAATGTTCAAAGGCTAAATAAGCATTTGCAAAGTCAACACATGTTGTAAAGGGATTATCCAAGTATACTTAAAGAAATCATCTACTAAGCATGCATAATATTTGAATTTTTCTATTGATAAAATAGGAATAGGTTCCTGTAAATCATAATGATTTTTTTTTTAATATCAGAACTAGAGTGTTTAGAACAAGAAAAAGGTAATCTATTAAGCTTCCTGAATTGACAACAATAACAAACATGTTCATGTTTTACAGTTTTGATGATATCATTCAAGCCTTTATTTTGCAATAATTTTAAAGTAGAAAATTAAGGATATTCTAAGCGTTGATGCCAAATGTCTATTGATCATAATCTGAATTGACGAGAGAAGTAGTGCTCAGGCATGGCGGGAGAGATCACCCTTGCTCCTCTTTGTGATCACAAGTTGCCTTATATTTTGTTCTTTAATGCAAAAATCAACATTACGAAATTCATAATTAACAAGAAATTAGGATTGAGATGTTAGTTGACTTATAGAAAGTAAATTTTTTTAAGTCAAGAACTAATAGGATATCATGAAGAGGCAAGACATTATTTTTCTTGTTTAATGCAAGAATCTTCAATATCATGTACTGGTATAAAAGACCCATTACTCATAAGAACGGAGTCTGAACCACAATAATCATGAATATTTGTTAACATATCTGATTTACTTGTCATGTAGTTGGAGGCTTCTATTTTTTATGTCCATCCTGTTTCAGTGATAGTACTATCCAAAGTAAAAGCTGAAAGAGTTTGTGGTATGTTTTCATGTTGAGTAGATTGTTTTGGTACCCCACCAATATATTTTTACAATATGTCTGGCTACATCATAGTACCAACAAGTTTCTTCTTGGTATAATTCTCATTCCGCAAGTGTCATGCGGTGTTCACCAGGTGAAGGAGGATGTTTGTATTGAGGGTCTGGAGTAAATCTAACATATTAGGTACGATTTCTATCTTGATGTTGTGCATGGAAGCCTCTCCTGGTAGATATGAACTTGTGTGTGTTGCCATAATTTTCTAAAGAAAACTGTTGAGAATGCTGTTGTCTTTGCCCATAAAACACTAGATGTGGGGTGAATGAGTTTGATTTACTTGTCTAATTAGTAAATCAATTGCATCTTTGATCAAGACTTTGTGGTTGTGAGACTAACTCAGAATATGAAAGCCTTAGTGGTTTCAACATGGTGGTAGTGGAAGTTTCATAGTAAGGACGAAGACCAGCAAGGAGACAAAAAAACTTTTTGTTTGAAATAGGTTTTTCAATAGCTGTAAGATTGTCACACAAACCTTTAAAGATACGAATATGTTCTCAAATAGTTCTGTCATCTTCTTTGTGGAGATATATAACTTGTTATCTGAGAGTGAATTCATGTTCTTATGAATCTTCTACATATTTATTCTTGAAAGCATTTCATACAACATGGGTTGTATTTAACCCACAACAAGGCCTGATGTTTCTTCTAAAGCATCCCAATTATCCAACCATGAAGGAGACGATGTACCTTTCTCCAAATAATGTATTCTTTGGTTAGTTTTGGTGCAGAGATGTTTGAATTTCTGGTGTTATTTGAGTCTGGTGTGATATACTCGGTGGAGGCTGAATCTTCATTAGTGAGGTGCCTAAAGAACTCTTAACTTCCTGCAAGAGCCAAGGCTTCTTCTCTTCATAAGGGATAATTTGTAGGGCTAAGTTTGAGGGTAATGAAATTACCAACATTGAGAGACATTGTTGTCATGCTGTATGATTCTGCTGGGATTGGTGTGTGTTCACGCTGGCTCTAATACCATAAAGAAAATTAGAGACAAAGGTGCTTGATGAAAGATAAATCTTTTATTGAAGGGGACGTGAATGTACATCAATACTTTTACAGTGCTAGAGTAACTGATATTTAACATAACAATAAGGTATCAATTTGCATAGAATCTGTGCAAATAAAATCTCTAAAATGTGATTTGTTGTTTTGACTGATTTGAATATTAACTAACGTGATCTGATCTGATTTGTTTCGATGATATGCTCGTGTAACATCAACTTTCTTATCATCATAAGTTACCATCTTAGGGTGAGTTTGTTGCTATTGGGACTCCTTCACGAGTTACCATCTTGAGATGAGTTTATTGCCATTGGAACTCCTTCGTCTGTCAACTTCTCTCCACTAACATAGGCTGATTTGTGGGAGTATTCATTCTTGTCACTCCAATTGTTTCCGGTTTCCTTGTCACTCCAGTTACGGTTGATACCAGCACCCTTCAATTAGTAATTTTTTTTTTGGTGTTGAATTTAGTGCTCAAAATTAGAAGTTCACTTCCAACCACAAACATGGACGTGTAAAGATAACCATGTGCAAATGATTTACAGTGGTAAAGATTACATGATACTCTTTATGTCATGGTCCATATTGATCATTAAAATTGGGTAACACAGCTTTTAATGATAATGGCTGCGGTTGCTATAATTGTGAACCTGAAGTAAAACTGAAGGGGTGTAACAAAACAGGAAGTGAAATTCCTGCGATGTGATATAATGGCCATTGTTCAGTTCTGGGTTGTGAAACAATAAGGTAAGGCATGACTGTGTATCTTTAGGCATTTGGCATACACTGGTTTAGACCCAGCCCTGTCATCTGTAACTTTTTCAAGCAAAATGTCTTTATATATTTGATTGCTGTTCTGAAATAAGTGCTAACTGCTAATCTACTTTGTGGCAGTGGCTTTTGCACGATTGCTGTTTCCTGCTGAGGCCAGGTTAGCCATGGACTCTGCAAATGCAAATTCAACCTCAATGTACACTGGCCTTTTGGCATCAAAATCAAAAGGCTCAAGTGGGGACTTAAGGGAGGTTGATTTGAATAAGACACCCGCTGTTCAAGCCAAACGACTCCAGTCGAGACTACAAGCACTGCATAAAACAGGTACAATTTACTGCAGTCTTCGGAACCTCCAATTTTTGTTTGCCAGTGAATTTTTACTCTGACTCCCAGTTTATAAGTCAAGTCGTAAGATTTTCCCTGTCCTTTTTTTCTTACCGTAAATGTAAGAGAATCTCAGAGAAATCATTTACGCTGTTTGTATGTGTTTTAAAAGGATTTCTGAAAAAAATTAAATTTTTTAAATTTTTTTCACTTCAAATTAATATTTTTTTATTGTTTTTAGATCATTTTAATAGACTGATATAAAAATAATTTTTATAAAATAAAAAAATATTATTTCGATATATTTCAGAATGAAAAACATTTTAAAAAATAATTACAAGAAACTCCTAAACAGGTTAATATATTGATCTAAATTTTTGGATCCTCTTTCTATTCATGTAAAAGAAGTTTTCAGATATACCCTCATGAAGCAACATGAATGGGCATAAGGCTTCTTGGGCAATTTTAGTTGTTATTCCGCACAGATGCCATTCAGCTCTACCACCGAACATTTTATTTACTGCGGCACTTGCATATAGACATGTAATTTGTGCATCCAGGAGTGTGCCCTGTGTATGTATTATGCACAACGGCGAGACAGAAAAGTTCAATGACTCGTCTTAAGCAAGATACTTTTCATAATGGTCTCTTTGACCGCTCAGAAGACATTTGTGAAGTCGAAACTTAGGGGGATTGGATTACTGATAAAAGCAGTTCCATTGCCAACGAATGTGGACACAAAACCTTGAGGTCCCTTGAGTTGAACATTAACACCCTAATAATCAAATGCAACTTGCAGTAGACGGGCATGAGTGAGGATTTGTATAAACACGAGTTGCTTAATGCATTTGCTGAGTTTTCTTTGATGGCAGTGGAGACAGGTCGGCTCTATTTCCCTCATTGCTCGGAAGTGCTTGACAAGTTTCTGGATGATGATATGCCTGATGCTCTCTTCCTTGATAAGGGCACTCCAGAAGAGCAGAAAACCAAGAAGATGCGCTTCATGGAACTTAAAGACGATGTGCAGAAGGCGTTTTACAAGGACATGGAGAACAACAGATCTGCCCGCTCATCATCTTCTTCGTCCTCATCTTCTCCAAAAAGCGGTGTAACATACAAGGCAAGGAGAAAATTCTAAAACTCGTGTTCCCTGTTCGTCTTTCCTTCCAAGCAACACTGTAAGATTTTTACGAGTGTATTTTTGAAGGGCATTCGTCATCAATGTGGTTGACATCCAAGGTTATTTGTATAGAGTAATGCTAAACATAAAAGAAAATATGATAAGAAAAAACTCCAAAAACACAAAAGAATATTTTAAAATAGGATGTCCTTATAGGTCAGAAAATATAATATATTTGGAGTTTTTTTTTTGTCATCTTTTCTTAATATTTAGCATTACTCGTTGGTATGATAACATAAGATTGATAGCATCCCTAAAAGAATTTTTGCGGATTTTCTTCTGAATGTAATATATCTCGAAGTCACGGGCTTGTGAAATTGATTTAATGTGTGATTTGTATTAAGTGTATGATATTTTTTAAAAGTGTTTTTGATAATCCATCAAAATCATTATTTTCAGATTTTTTTTTAAATTTTGGTATCAAAACCATAAACAAAAACATTTTAAAAAAGTATTTGATATTTTTTTAAATGGAGTTTACTCAAAAACAAAAGTTGTTGCACTTCTAAACACTCACTTAAAAGCTTTAAAATTAAAATAAGTGGTGCTTGAATATTTTTAAAAGCAATAAAAACAATATGAAAAATTAACTATTTGAAATAAGAATAAAAGGTACATCTTTTTAATTAAAATTGTTTTATCTTATTAACAAGTTTTATGTTTTAAATTTTTTTTTATCATGGTATTTGTTTTTCAAAAACATATTTTATCTAAAGCAAGTTTTAATTGAAAGTTAATATTCAAATTAAAATAAATAATTTAGATGATATAATTATAGCCTATATATATATATAGAGAGAGAGAGATAAATGACATCTTGTATCTTGTATCTATTTAGAGTGTCTTTGTTTTTTAGTTAGTTTTTGTAGTTATGGTTTGAAAAAAATAAATTTTAAAAAAGTATGGTTAGCTATAGTTAGTTGGATTTAGATGTGTTTGGTAAAAATTAATTTGAATTTTATGTATAACAAAAAACATATATAAAATAGTTGATAGTTGTGTTTATCAGTATAATTGTGGTTACTTTTTAAAATATTTTGTATTTTAAAATATATTTAAAAAATATTTTTTATTTTAAAAAAATATTTTTGATATCAACGCATCAAAATAATCTAAAAACATAAAAAAATATTAATTTAAAGTAAAAAAAATTAATTTTTTTAAAATGCTTTTGAAATAAAAAAAAATAATTTTTATAAAACTCAATGAAAAAAATAAGTGAAAACTGTTGTAAAAAAATTAAGTTTCAGATTCAATTTTTTAATAAAACCCATAGTATAAAATGCAATTTAATTTATTATTAAATATCTTATTATATTTGTTTCATCACAAATGTAAAAGGTAGTGAAAAACAAATGCAGCATTAGATCAACCGTTGATTATTAACTCAGTTACTAATTAATTAACATGAATGAATTGAAAAAAATAAAAACACTGAAAAAATAAAACATAATTACAACCCATAATATTTTTCCTTGCATTGGGTTTTAGATTTGTTTGTAACTATAATTTGATTTAAATGTAATGCTGTAAGAACACGTGCGCAGAACCTCGTGTCATAAAAATTCTGGAAGAAGAGAAAGAAAAAAGAAAAAGGAGGGGCTGATTCCAAAGCCAATAGGAAGCTTCTCAGCTGGGCCCCCCTCATTTCAATAGCCAATAGGAAGCTCGAGCAACGCGCACCCGGAGGTTAACTCCAATTGGTCCAGCACACGGTATCCTTAAATTAAATAATAATTCTTCTAATCGAATCTCCTAATATCATTATTTGAGTTGAAAAGACAGAAAGTTAATAATAATAGCGATAATTCCAGACATCATTATCTCACTCTCTCTCCTCTCCTTCTTTGTTACCCGAAAACGGTTCAGCAAAAGCCCGCCCAACATCCGGCGATATTTCCCGATCCAGGTGAATAAATTACATGAACACAACCAAAGTCTTCCTTCCTTCTTCTTCTCTTCTCTTCTCTTTATATTATTCACAGCAGCCTGTATTTTTTCCCGTTTCTCTGCTTCTTCATCTCAGCACACTTCCTCCCTGTTTTTCTGGCTTTTACTCGCGGAAAGAACAAAACTTCTGTCGCTCTGAACTTTTTTTTCCTGTGTTAAAAGTGTGATACTCTTGCGCTCTGCGCTCGGAGCGATTAAGGATGTGTTTTGTTTTTATATTTTTAGAAAACAAGTGATGTTATTTTCGGATAACAAATGCACTATTGATCACAGGTGATAAATGACAAGGAGCAGCAGCAAAATTAAGATTACTCTGGTTTTTTTTTTTTTGGTTGGCTGAACAAGAAAATCGACTTTCTTTTGGCACTTGTCTTGAGTGTGTGATCAACATCTTTGCGGATTTGCAGTTTGCTTAATGTTTTTTTTTTTAATTGTTGTGCCCAGGGCAGGAGAGGTTTAATTTTTCCGCTGGGATAAAATGATTGCCTTGGCGATGAAATCTTACCAAAGTCATGCTGAGCTGCTGGTGAAGGAATATTTACTAGCTGATCCTTTGATTCCGTACACTTCCATTATAGGTGGCATTTTTGCTTGCAAGATGGTATGTTTTTCTTTATCATACCAAAAGAAAAAAAAAAAAGTTTTGCTCCTTTTTGCTTCAGTTTTTGGATCATATTTCTGTTGGCTCCTTGTCAGGTATATGATCTTACCAACTTGTTCAGTGCTGTTTACTTTAAGAGCTATTCCAGCCTCACGAAATTGCAACGTATTGAATGGAACAACCGGTGATTGAATCTTTTCGATTAATGTTAATGTTCTTATTGCGTTTTGTTTTGAATTTTAGTAACTTTGTTTCGACTATCAATGCAGCGCTATATCCACTTTTCATGCCGTTTTCATTGCAACGATGTCACTATACTTTGTATTTTGCTCTGATCTTTTCTCTGATCAACGTCACGGTGGCCTTGTTACATTTCAGAGTTCTGCACTGTCTACATTTGCATTGGGGGTAAGGACGATCCAGGTTGCTTTTGTTTATCCTGGCACCAAGTATATTTGCACGTTTAAGCTGTAAACTGCATTGAATTTTGGAGATGTTGGTGTTGATTTAGTTGTGCAATGGGAGTCAGAAATAAACCTACAATTTCCTTCTCACACATTAGGGTCAAAATCTTCTTTGTTGTTGACCTAATAGTTCATCTCTGTTAATCTCAAGTGAAAATAACAGACGAATGTCTTGTGGGAAGCCACAAATAGATGGGAAGAGGTAGTGTCGTTTTCTTACAATCCCAATGAGCTGTTGATGTCTTGAAGGTGTATTATAGAATTTGTGTTTATGGCATTGCGCTCGAGTGATAGGAAAGATATGGACGGAAAATTGCCAGTAATGCACAGGGAAAACTGGAAGGCAAAATTGCTTGAGCAGAGTTTGTTTGGAAATTGTTCTGCGGGTCCTGTTTGATGTTGTGAAATGAAGAATCTGGTGGTCATATTGGCAGCCTTTTTTGAAAGATAAAAACACTCTTTTCTATCTCAAATCCTAGTTTGACAGACAGTTCTCCAGAATACCCAGTTGAGCCCCCTTCCCCTGGGTTGTTTTGATTTTAGACAAAATGGTTCTGCTTTGGAAAAGTTTGCCAGCTCCTGCACTTGTATATTGAAGCCGTACTTATCAATCGGAAAATATTCGGTCCCTTGTAGCTAGTCAACTTTTGAACGGAGAACAAATAAAATGTTCTGTGTTATTGGTTACCGCACACCTTTACATTTTTTATCATCCGTTAACTTTCTGGGCTTTTTGGTGCGTATCACAAGCTATCACTTTATGAAGTGCCCTTGTCGAAGATTTTCTATATTCTCTTACTTAATTTCGAACTGTAAACATGGATTTTACTGTGTAAGAATTAAGATTACGTCTTCAAGGATTTCTCTAACTTCTTTGATCTGCATGATATTACACATACATGGAAGTGGGGGGATACTTCTAAAACACATTAAATTACTTTCTTATACCTACATACATCGTTGATGGAGGAATTTCATTGCTTGCAAGTACCTCTTGATTGCCATTCCTGTGGCTTTATGCAGAAATTATCTGCCATATGTGGGCGGGGCATCTTTTACCCAAGAGATTACTCTAGCCAAAAATCTGGATGCCCATGTCATCAAGAAGATGTCCACAGTTTCTATTAGATTTGACGCTTTCTGTTTGCCTAGTGCAATATCATTTTCTGCTGTGCTATGCGCCCTTCATCTCAATCTTTGTTATGATATTGACAGGTTTCTGTTGGTTATTTCATTTCTGACCTTGGGATGATTATATGGTTTTATCCTTCTCTTGGTGGGATGGAATATGTAAGTACATACTCTTTCGTGCAAAGATTATTTAAGTCCAATACTTTATGTTTTCCCCTGTCCTCAATTTTGCTATATTTGTTTCTTTGCAAGCACAACCTATTTGATGAGACATGTCAGCTTGGAGGTTTTCATTAAATTTGGAATTAATCATGGATACGATGATGTCAGGTGATTCATCACTTTCTTTCCATGATTTCTGTGGCATATTCTATGTTGATTGGGGAGGGGCAACTTTATGCCTACATGGTTCTTATCTCTGAGACAACTACTCCTGGAGTCAATTTGAGATGGTAATTTTCTTTTTTAATTCAATGGCCAAGCATTGTGATCAACTGTGATGCTTAGTTTGGTTTTGTGAAGGTATCTTGACATAGCTGGAATGAAGAGGTCTAGAGCATATCTCGTAAATGGGGTTGTGATATTCTTCGCTTGGTTTGTAAGTAAATTGTGAATTGAAATAACACCCATTCTGCATTACTAATTTCTGACATGCTTATTAACTATTATTATAACTATGTGCAGGTTGCTAGGATACTCTTGTTTATCTACTTGTTTTACCATGTCTCCCTGCACCAATATCAGGTAATAACTATACCTGCAAAACTTCTCCATATCATGATTCTGACTGTGTGATGCAAATTTGGGAAGCATGACTGATAACAATTTAAAACATAACTAATTGAGTCTAATTTTCACTATAAGATCGAAACTCCAAGATTGATCACAAGCGACTAGTGAATCTTAGTTGAGTTGAGAGGAATGCAATCTGTTTGCATCATGTTGCAAGCAACCTCGTTTCCACCAGAACTTAGGAGAGGTTTTTTGTGCCGTATGAAATGGGAAGGAGACTGATTTGTTTTGCTGTCAGATCTAAAGAAGTGCTTCATCTTGCCATATCCCAAACAGCTTAGGAACAACGTTATAAAGCCTCGTTGAAAAGAAGACCACAAAAGAGAAAGAGTGTCTGCATTTTACTCGTGTAGTAATTTCGCACTGATAGACATGAGCAACAAACTTAAGATGAATGTTTGATGATTTGTGTTGGGATTTCAAACTTGATGGCTGCATTTTCTTTTATCTCTTAATGAATCAATGCTTCCTTGATGAGTAAGATTTGCACGTTAATCGCCATTCTTGTTCCCTCCCCGCAGGTTAAACAAATGCATGCTTCTGGACAACTCTTAGCACTAGTAGTGCCAGTAGTGCTATCTGTCATGAACATGATGTGGTTCTGGAAGATTTTCAAGGGGATGAAAAAGACATTAGCAAAGCGGCTCTGAATAACACATCTAACTGGAGCTGTATAAACAAGTAGGCAATGTATACCTCAACTCATGCCACTGATCGGGTGTGTTTATTTTGTGCCTTCTCTCCCCCTCTATCCACGATAGGAAGCCTAGTAAAAAGGAATTTGTTTTCTTTCTGTATGTCGATCCAATTCTCGAGAATAAATTGGATACAGGTCTATACTGACAAGTAGGAAAATCGAAGGTGTGTTTGTACAGAAACGATGAGATATGCTACGGCATGCAAATGCGTGCATGTGTAACTGGATTTACTCTGTCAATACAAATACTTAATGGATCAGAGTAGCCTGAACGTTGAAGTAAATATAGGAAAGGACAGGTGAATTATGACATGAGATACGCAAGCGAGCAATTCATTACAAGTCAATTGAATTACATTTCTTTATTCTGTTCATGCAATCAGTAGGGGCGTAGAGATAAGTGGAATGTCGGTTTGGCCCAGCATCTCCTTCCATTGATTCTTGATCACCTGCTGATTCCACCCGAAAACTCTTATCTCCTCGGAATCAAGGGTCATGCCAGCCATTTCTTCGACCGGGCAAGATAACAATCTTTGGAGGGGCAAGGGCTATCTTTAGGCAAATAGGGAAAAGAGTATTGAAATCAGTTGCGCAGCAGGGGAATTTACTTTTCCAAACCGTGAAGGTCGCTGCGCCTTCTGGAATTGCCATACCTCACTGGTCTCTAAATTAATATAATATGTCCTCGGTGCCCGTGCTTGTCGCGATATCAGGTTATTTTATTTTAGCAAAAAATAATGTTTATTTATCGGAAACAAGTTTAGAAAAGGAGGAAAAAAAATATTGAGATAAACCTAATACTCTGATGAGATTTAAAAAAATCGGGTAATCTAATAATTTAATTTAAAAAATAGATAATGACAGTTAACAAATCATAAAATAAATATTTAATTATAATTAACTATAAAAAATAATTCGCAGATATCATTTTAAAAAAAAAAGCTTACTGGAGACTCATTATTATAAGAATCCCATTGTGAACATCACTTATCACCAGAAAAGTTTACAAAGATGGTTCAAAACTCACTGTAAAAGCCCACGCGATGACATCAAAAAAAGCTTTACGGACCGCTGAAGCAACAATTTAAAAAGTAAACTAAACAAAATATCAATGAGTATCTTATGTCAATTTTTAATTAATTATTTCTGTTTGATTGAAGGATAAAACTTATCTTAAAAAAGTAAATTTAATAAATAAAAAGATTCAAGATAACCCGATTAAATAAATAAAAAAATTAATTTAAAACATTTATCAAAGCAAAAAACTAATTAAAAAGATATAGATAAAATTTGATAAGAAAGAAAATGTAGGATGAAATTGTACACAAAATCCAATTCTGCAAGTTATCTCAAATTAGATAAATAATAATTAAAAAAATAAGAATTTAATTTGAAAAATTAAAAAAGATAATTTTATAAATTATTTCAAATAAAATAAAAAATAATAAAATAAATAGAAAGAAAAGAAAAATTGAAGAGCTTATTTAAAAAACTAGAGTAAATAGCATAAAAATAGAGAAGGAAGGAGAAAAAATAAAAAAATAACCACTCGCACCAAATTAGAGTTCCAATGACTGCACACATTTCCCAAATTTCGAGAGATTTTTGAGATAGATAAGACATCATCTTGAAATCACATTTTTTTTTTCCATGATAATTAGATGTACACGTCATTCAAAGACGATAAAGTGGTTGACGTGTTAGCTATTTAAAAAAATTATTTATTAAAATACCAACTATCCTTAATCAAACCTGATAATAATAAATAAAAAATAGTGAAATGATAAAAATACTTTCAAACTTAAGGAATGACAATTTGAACTTTAAATGTAATTAGATATTTTTATTGCAATTTTAAAGGTAAAAAAACTTCCCTCATTGTAAGTTAAAGGTTTTTCTAAAATTTATAAGGGTAAATAAATTATTTTATAACGCACTTGCATATGAAATCAAAAACTTTTAAAGATATTAAAATTATTTTATTGTGCAAATAAAAAAGCAAAATGTTCATTCCCGGTCAATACTTGAAATGCCCAAATGCTTCTAATGCAAAGATAATTTACATTCAAGGATTTGCCTATAAAGTGTTTTTTTTTTTAAGGCTAAGGCAATCAAAACATTTTCCCCATAGTTCCTTGCCATCGTGTTTACAATTCCTTAGTGTTTTTTTTTTTTTTAAGTTTGAATACGGTTTTGTTTTGACAAAGAATTTTTCTTTGGATTAAGAATTAAAATTAATAAATTTACATTGATGAAATCATCAACAACCTCATCATGCACGTCGTGATGAAAGCATTCGATTCTTTAAGATCCATATGACTTTACCAGTCAACATCCTTTTTATCAATGCATCTAAACAAATGTTTAATTAGATACACCATCATCGTCTCCATGGTTGTTATTGCAGCTCATTTTGATCTTTAGGCGTATAATATAACCAACAAACATTTGGGGTAGGTGAGGGACTTACTGAAAAAACAAACTATACATTTGTAGAGTTCATTAAAACCTAATTTGAATCGAACAGACAGATTGAAAAATTTATGCAATGAATTTCTACTCTTTCTTGTTAACCAAACTGTGTATCTCCCTCTCCTGTTGCAATTCCCTTTCTTGCCTTCTTTCTTTGATTGAACCATTTTTCTATACTACATGCTTCAAACTAAAAGATTAAACCCTAATTTTTCTACTTCTATCTAATAATGGCTCAAGCAAAGAACACCAACAGCAATTCCTTCAACCTCCATTCAATCCCGAAAAATCCCTTGAATAATGGCTCAAGAAAGCAGATAGAGTTCTTTCGTTTGATTGAAATATCCTTTACGCTTCAGTTTGTAGAATTTTCTGAACTTCACAAAACCAAACCGCGAACACCCTTATGCCGTAATATATATTAGCCCCAAAGCAGAAAAGGGAGAAGAGAGAAAAGTACAGGAAGAATTAATAGGAGAGCATGGAGAGGAATCTCAAACTAAAAGATAAGTCAAGCCATCGACTAAATTAGCAAATGACAACTACATATTTACTTAGATTCACAAGAAATGAAGAACCTTCTTTCACAAACGTTCAGTCCCTGAGCTAACACTCGATCGCTTATTTTGTCACTGACATATATAAAATTCACGACATTAATTTCTATACTACTCAGTCACCTTGAGCTACACACACAAATATATGAACTACGTCTACAAAAAAGATGGGGTACGTAACATGTTCAGATGGTTAGGTCTAAGTTTATGTGATTACTCTCAAACTGGAGATCCTGTATGTTTATGCAATTATTTGTTGAAGTATATTCACGATGATGTTGATCGTTAAGTAATGGCCATAACTCTCTTCCTTCGGTGGTACAGCACGCCATTGATGGGATGAAAGACAGTGAGAGCTCACAAGTTTCAGCAGGTAACCTGTCAATATTTTCTTCCCTGGACTTACTGCCAACAAAGCTTGTGCCTGAATCCTGCAAAGATTACGCCAATTCTGTAATTAATCGATAATGTAATGCCATAGGAACAAAATCATTGGGATTGAACAGCCATTTTAACATGCACGGGGTTATATTAACTAGTCCATGTTCACCTGGAAAATTAATCTCATCAATATTAAAAAAAAAAAAAAAACTTAATTATACATGAGTGTTGAATAATTGATACTGTCAAAAGTCTACTCTACTCTATGATGTGTAACAGTGGTTTTGAAAAAAATATTTTTTTAGTTTTAAATTATTATTTTTATGTGTTTTAAATCGTTTTTAATGTATTGATATCTTATATATTTTAAATAAAAAATATTTTGATAAAAAACATCTGCTACACTTAAAAATTTAACTGTTAAATAAGAATTCAAATATAATCTATAGTATATTTGCTGACATCATCTATAAAACTAACCACTTGACATATATGAAATTATTTGAGAATCACTGTAAAATGACCTAGCATGTATCAGTGTCTAATTCCTAATGTATAGCTGCAGTCACCCCTTTCATTAATGTTGATTAGCTATTTTATTTAATTTATTTTAAGAGTTTAAGGGAGGAAGGGAGAGCCTTTACACAAGATCCTAGCAGTTTTTTAGATCATTGATATCATCCTCTAGATATAAACTGGTAGAGACTTGATTACCTAACTAACAACGTTTAATTCCAATATTTGTCATGATACATGTACGATCTCTCGAAGGTTTAATTTACGAACTAATCCTGGAATTAATCAACAAACAAATGATTAACTTTCATAAGATTTCTATAACGTGGATACAAATAAATTAATTATTATTTGATGTATGCGTGTGTGTACCTGTTGCTCTGGGTCACCACCTTCTTCTTGTGCTTGTAGGATTCCGTTGCTGTCAGTATCAGAAAACATATCAAATTTTGAATCAGACCTCTCACCTTGTAGTACCCTTCAATAGACGAACAGCAGCACGAGAGGAGGTGTTTTTAAGGATAAAAAATATTGCGAGGTTTCATTGTTTAAAGTTGTATTTGCGTCTCATTTGCCAACGCCTCAAGATAAGCTATAACACTTAACAAATTGGATAATAAGTAAATGCTACAGTGAGATTTAAAGTAATTGTTTTCGTTATTCACATATAAAAGCATTTCTTTATTATTAAAATATTGAAATTACCATGCAAACTTTAGAAACAACTTAGAAAACAACTGCAGAGACGTTTGCTTCTCTTTTTGAATCACCGTAAAAGAGGGCTGCTCATATTAATTAGCTTACTGGGTTATGAAGCTTATACATGATTTATTCATAAAAAAGGTTGTAAATTAAGGGTTTTCAAAAGGGAAACTTGAAGAAGAATTTAATTCATAAAAAAAAAGGTGAAGGAGAAGGAGAAGAAGGAGAAGGAGAACGTGACCTTAGCCAATAATGACCTGATTAAATGTGGCAACAAAAGTATAGATGATAATTAAGGTTTCATGAGTGCAAAGTGTGCTCAAATTTTATTTTATTTTGCAATCGAGAAGAGAAGACAATAAAGCATGTTTACCTCTGAGAGGAGAAACTTGAGGAGATTTCCATGTCATCAAGTAGTTTTCTTTCTGCTTGCAGATGCTTCCTTATGACATTGAAGTTTCTGGGACCCTTCATGCTTCTGTACATCTGTCAAATCCAGATTTCAATCTTGAAGATAGAGGGAAAAGCTAATATATTCCCCACGTTATGTATGTTTACCTTTTCCCCTGGTCCCTTACGCCCTTACTTAGTTAAGATTATCCATGCAAAAAGAACAAAGATTATTTTCCATGCTATCACATGCAGATACAATACAAAATGTGGCAAATTAACTAGGTCGGCATAAATCTTAGATTCCTCTCAATGTACATGCATCAGAAAATGATGGATTTTTTTTAGATTAAGATGGGTTTTCTTTTTCTATCCTTCTTATAGCAGCAAACTTCGGTGCCAAAGCAGACCATATGTGGATGTTATTAAATTGAATTCCTGGTTTATCAAAATTCGGTGCGCACGTATGTGACCTGGTTTTAAAGTTGAATACCTCCTTTAGCTTAATTTACAGCATGTCCAATCTCTAAAATAAGCTATTTTTGTGTCCATATCATACTTGAGATGGGGAGATGTCATCATATAGCATTAGTATTTTGTTAATTAAGTACCAAACAACACTAATAATTTGTTTTGAATAGAGTGAAGAGCCACTAATTTTAACCATAGCTTAATTTGAACGAAGACAAGCTCTCCTTCAGGTTTAGGTTTCTCATATTCATCATCATGTGTATAGATTCTCTAGATCTCCTATATTTAATCTTACTTAATCTATCTTGATTCTCAGGATTTAAATATCCTCTGGGGCCATCCAAAAACAACTGATCAATTTGGGCAGAGAAAATATACCATCAAATTAATTAGGTCTAAATTTTGCAATGCACTCGGACAAATAGATTCAAGAAAGAAAAAGGAACTCCAATCGCTTTCGAGCTTCAAGTTAATGAAATGGTTAGGTTTGCCTATAATGATAGCACAAGGAGCATTCTTGTAATTCTTCCACTTAGCATACATATTGTCTTGCTGTTTAATGATCTGCTCATATTTTTTTCTTTTCTTTAGCTGATCTGAGAGACATACCTGAAGATGGCTTTTAATATGAGAAATCCTCAGTTCTTTCACGCTCATCGTCTGTAGAATTCGCTTAGGCGTTGCTTCTGAGCATAATCATCAACATCATATATACAAATCAGTACTGGAGAAGAGTACAGATTGATCTTAACCATGTATGCACGATCGATCCAGCAAGATTTTGTTCTCTCAGGGCATGCAGATTTAGGGCAACAAAAAACAAAAGGGTTGACCATAATTTAAATACATATAATTTGTTTGAAATCATAAAGGAAAAATTAAAGAATCCTTTGATCTTCCTTAGTAGCTTTAAGCACTCTACACACAGTTTTCATTTTAAGAAATTAAGTTAATCAAAGCAGTGTCTTCTTCGTGGCTTTGATTAAGAAGCCTTAAATCAGACGAACGACCGAAACAACTTACTGTATTTTCCACCGAGGCTTTCAACGGCTTCAACAAAATGTTCATGGAGCACAGGAGTCCATCGTAGGCGTGGATGCTCAGATTTGTGGTACTGCCTTGCTCCATTTGCCTGGGAAGTTTTCATGGCTAGCTATAGCTTCGCTCTACCTGGTCCAGAACGTTTTCTTGAGATGCCTAAATTTATAACATATATGAACGCATATCTGCCTGCAATCATACAAAAGAAGAAAGAAACATGTGATGGTCAGTCCAAGACCAAAGACTCTCTTTTTTTAAGCATTTAATTAGGTTCCTGCTCAAACTTGGTCTCTTTTTATTTAGTGGTAATGAACTCTTAAGTAAATTGAGAAGTTGAGCCCCGAGAATAAACCCACGACACATAACTAAGAAAAAAAAAAAAAACAAGAGCCCACCCACCATCCTTTCCCTTCAGAGTTCAAAGCTTAATAACATGATTATTGTTTCGATTAATTTTTTAGAAGATCGAAACGGCCGTCTAACGACCTTCCGTGAATATTCATGGTGATTGTATTCTGCTTTAACCAGTTAACAATCAAAAGATATACATTGCCTTTGACCTATAATTTGAGTAGACTGTTCACCTATAATTCGGATGCAGAATTTCTTTGGAGTCACAATCCATGAGTTCTTTGAAAGAACCTATTGAATAAGTCAACAACAATTAAGCTTACTCATCCCTCTAAATGATTTGCCAAGGCCCTGGAACTTCATTTTCCCACTTCTATTTGATATGATTAATTGATTATAATTAAGTTCATAACAGATATAAAAGTTGAAAATTAATCACCTACCAGTTGACTTAGATTTTTTGAATAAAAAATAAAACTCCCCTGTCAAATCTAATATGGTATAATTATCCAAAAAAAAAACTAATATGGTATTAAAACATATATTATAACTCCAGTGAGCTTTCTGACACCAATCTACTTGACAAAACTCAAGAAAATGGGTTGTAAATGAGAAGAGTGTTAGAAACAGTAAACTCGCATGAAATAAATAAATAATATATGAATTTGAAAATGAATCACCCATCATAAGACTTTGAACAAAATCCAGACTTAAATATTAAATATAATATATAAATAATAATGAAAAAACTAATTTTTTTAAAAAAGAAACGCTTCAAATATATATATAAGACAAATTAAGTATTTATCAGAAAATTGTTTATGTGTGATTTAATT
Source organism: Populus ilicifolia (assembly GCA_015708895.1). Classification (NCBI taxonomy): domain Eukaryota; kingdom Viridiplantae; phylum Streptophyta; class Magnoliopsida; order Malpighiales; family Salicaceae; genus Populus; species Populus ilicifolia. The sequence continues at coordinate 935,053 of SRLM01000292.1, read as the reverse complement.
AGTTCAATGATTATTTGTTCTTATTTGTTTTATCAAAAGCGCATGTGGCCACAACCTCGGACATGCATCTATGAGATTCTTCTTCTGTCATTTCACTTTGAGGACATATGGCACCTTCTGGGAAGAAGAAGGAGAAGAAATTAACAAGGCCATCGAGATTGGCTAAGCAGATAGAGAGTAATGTCAAGGCCATGACCTTAACCTATCAACTTCATGGCTGTGGAAGACGGTGCCTACTTTTTGGACCCATCCGATTCGACTTGAGGCTGCCGTGTTCAGCACCACCATTTTCAAAACGCTAGAAAAAGAGAAGCTAGCGGCTTGACTTCCCCCTGGAATTTCTGGCTCATCATCATATGGTTGAAAACATTCCGGTGCTTTAAAGATGCATGGTATGCAATGAACCGTCCCTGTCATTTATCATCCAACCATGGACTTCTCTGCTGCAAGATCTTGACCGCCTGTTTGATGGATGATCAATGTGGGTGGCTTCCTTCCCGTGCACGTAAACCACACAAAAAGAACACGAACGTTGTGGCTACAAATTAGTCTACAGTGAGATATGTAGCAATAATTAGATTTGAAAAAGAAACAACCAAACTATCACCGATTCTTTATAACCATCATAATTATTATTATTTTTCATGTTGTTTTTTTGCATGCTTGTTTTTGTATACTGTTCGAATAAAATTCTCCCGATAATGATTTTTTTTTTAAAAAATGTATTATTTATATATCATATACTGAATTTTTTAAGAATTGCCATTGCATCATATCTATATCGCAAAGTATTCTATATCTTATCAGTGATTCATCGACTGTAAATTAAACACATTCTATATATATATATTGCAATAATCTGAAACCATTAATTATTAGCTTGCGATTTCTAACCTTCTGCCTTGTTGCTGCTTTGCGGCCAGAATTAATAAATATTGCAGAAGAGCAAGAGAAAATATAATCGGAAAACAAGAAAAGGAAATCGGGGCACAGTACTGTAGTACTCACACTTATCATTCGGAGATCATTAATGCACGATTATGGTTAATGATAGTCTGTCTCTATTATTAATATATAAAATTAATGAAGCCAGGATCACTCGACATGTACAAGTTTCTTAATCTTCATCTTCTTTCTCTCTTCCGATCTGATCGCAGGTTCATCTAGAGTTTTCAAACCATTCGGACATTTGGTACATATCTTGTAGTATATATACATAATGACTCGACTTAACGATGAAAGTTCACAGTTCTTTCCTCAATATACTGCTGAGAATGTTTGCCCCTCGAATTCATCCTCGAAAAGATGCCGACCTGATCAGGCGTGCAATTGGACAAATTTAGCTATGATAAAATTTTTGACAAAACACATTACCATTCAATGAAAAGCTATCCCGAATTTCAAAAGCTTCGGCTACATAGCTGATGAAGACTGCATGCCTTGTTTTATGTCATTAATCTTCTCTCCTCGGCTGCAGCCCACAGTCCACGCAGACTCACTCTCCCCTACTCATCTGCATGCCGTGTTTGTATTTCGAAATTGAAGAGTGGAAGCTTTTGTTTTGAAATTGAAAATGTCCAATATTAAAGCGTTGATAATATTGACTTCTCCTCTCTCTCTCTTAAGGGTTGCTTTCTTGTTCTTAATTTGACAAATAATTTACATTTCAAGATTCGTTTTGATGTCCATGTCTAATAAATTCATGGCTATCTTTCATTCTTTAAAAAGATTGCTATTCATTTATGTGTATTCTGTTGCCTTTTCATGCGTCTAAATATCCTTGCATATATTATAATTAGCATCTCATGATTCTTGTGAAGATTCTATTGATTGATAATTTGCTTCGAAGCTTTTTCCCGATAAAAGCAGTTTTTATATTGAAGAATCAGAGAGTAATTCCTACCTTGATCTGATATCTTGAGAAACTCTTAAAGAAAAGGAGTGTCTTGATTTTTGTGTTTGTACTGATATTGGAAAATCATGTCATTATATGTTTTCAATGGCTCTGGATGCAATTTCACTGGATTTGAATATCTTGCTGACGAGGATCATCCTAATTTTGTAAAGAAGGTACGGGGTGCGTTTCTTGAAGACTTACCTAAACCGATTAATTAATCGTTTCAGGAGGAGCTGGTAAGTTGGAAGTGATCAATACCGCATCTCTCGCTCTCTCTCGAATGTTAATTTACTTTTCAACAGCTGGTTATGACGTAGAATTAAGAGCAGATTTCCGGGTACGACGTACGTCTGGTCGGGTCATGTAATAGCTTTTATAAACCCTGTCGGGTAATGTTCGGGTTCGAGGATAGAGAGTATTAAAATCTCGTAGATATCCATTATCATGCTACTGGTTGTGCTATTTGATTGTTTATACTATATTTTACTGTATACTTCATGAATGAAGAATGAAGGTATAAAGTTGAAACTTTACAAGTTATGATTTTTTTAAAAATAACACAGACGCAAGGCTTCTCCGATTAAATACGTCATCATAACAAAAATGTCAAAAGAGCAGTTAAAAAAGAAATCAACTACGTACACTGGCATTTCTTATTTTATTCTTGCCAACAACATCTGTGCATTCATAACAAGCAACCAAATTCTCGGGCACACAAATATATTTTTTATACATAATGCTATGTGATCTGTGAGCTTAACATCCCAGTCCCAATGATCGTCAAAGTGGGTTTGGTAACATCATGGATGAAGATGGCCATTGTCATTTATCACCAGCTAGGTAAAACTCCAGAGTGCATGATTGGTAGAACTAGAGGGGATCGTTTTCCTCGTAAGCTAATGATAGGTATTATCTTGTAGCACGACATGTCGGAAACATGGGGTGCCCAAGTTCGGCGAGGTGATAGCCGAGAAATAAGACCAAAAGCATGTTCAAGAAAGGGACGAAAGGGGGCTCAAGCTTCATTGGGCAACCCTTTTATTTAACTGAAGGTTGCAGCCTTGCAAGCTCTACTTTTCAAAGAGGAATGAATCTAAATTCCTCGACACTCAACAAAAGGAAACGGAGAGAGGAAAGAGAACCCAAGACTTTGACGTCTTTTGAAGCCGTTTGTCTTTTCGAATCCTTCAAAGTTAATGGCTGAAAGCAACTAGTTTCGGCTTTAAAACTAGGACCGAGAGGCTGAAGCCAGTATAGCCCAGCATTAATGGTCCTCGTGGAATATAAACAAGTCCTTGCACAAATTTCGTTGAATTCGTTTTGGATAGTCTAAGCAGGGAAATTTCCCCAAGAAACCCCAAGCAAACGACCGAAACAGATAAACAAGAAATAGATGTAATCAGACAAATTATATATAATCAAAATAAACAAGAAATCATGCTGGAAAGAAAATAATTATTACCAAAACTAAACCCTGAAATTCTTACTAAGAACAAAGATGCAAGGACAAAGATGAAACTAATATTAAAAAAATAAAAAATAAGAGATATGATATGATTTTAGAATCCAGTTCTAATATCAAATAAAAACCTTTTGGTTATATGATCAAATAATCCCCAGTAAAAATAATATTTTTTCAAGAAAATCATAATTAAGTTTGAGTATCTTGATCTAGAATTAATCTGTAACTAAATATCAAAAATATTAGAATCTTATAAAGTAAATTATACCTTCACAAGTCATATTTTTTATATCATATCAAGAATCATGTTTGCTTTAAACAAAACATGATAATATTTTTTAAATTTATAGCTGCTTAAAATTTCGGCTTTCAAAACCTTACGAATGTGTGAATCCTTTCAGCTAGTTTTGGCTTTAAAACAAGCACCCAAAGGCTAAAGCTAGAATAGCCCGACATTAATGGTCCTCGTTGAATTAAACAAGTCCTTGCACAAATTTCGTTGAATTCTTTTGGATAGTCTAAGCAGGCTTGTCGACGTTGGAAGCAAATCAAGAAAAAGAGATGTATCGTGATGAGATATCATGAAGTCGAGTTTTAATTAATGTCAAATTGGAGAAGTAGACACTGTTTGGCCGCGAAATCGAAGAATCACATACTGTTTTTCCCTCCCTCTTGGTGGGTATAATATATAAGAAATTGAAGTTCAAAACGGATTGTGACGCGAAGGTTGCATGTTCCCATGGTATTTCCCCCCTCGGAAGAAACAAGGGGGGAAATCGGGGTCCAAGTCAAAATATGCCGTGGAGCAGATGTTACAGGAGGGCGTTGCTATGGTTTGCACCCCCGTCTGGATCCGAACTCTGATCGAATTGCCTCAATGTTCCGAGTTAAAACAGAGCCCTGTTAACTGGAGACTGAAAATTAGTACTGCCAAGTCCAAAAATTTGGAGTGAATTATCACGAAGCCTGTTCAAACTGGGTGCCGACTATTGGACCATGTATAGCAGGCACTGCATCCATTAAAGCAATGGCATTCAAGGCATAGGCAAGCAAGAAGAAGCCCAATTCAGTCTCAAAAAAGAGAAGAATGCCATTCTGCCTCGGTGTGGATAAAAGCCCACAAAGGTTAAAGAAAGAATGGAATATATCCTTTTCAGTTTATTTTAGAAGTCTCCGCCGTATTTAATCACATTAAACAATATGTTATATTCTTAATTTTTTGTTATCATAATATATCGTCCAAGCTAATAGAAATCCTGTTTTAGTAACCTTATATATGAAATGTGTTCTTGACATGAACAGGAGCTGCTGTGGGGGTGACAGACTACGAGTTTGACCTGGGGTAGAGATTTTGCGATACGGAGGGAAATTGATTTGGAGGGAAATGTTAGGAAATTAAAGCTCTCAAACACACACAAATTTACGTGGTTCGGCAACTTGTCTACTCCACGGAGCTACTGGTTTGTATTAATCAAGCTCAAAAGCAATACAAACAACAAAACAAGGAGGAGGAAAAAAACTTCTCTACTCAACTCAACTCTCATCCTTAGCTCTCTCTGTGTTTCTCTCTATTTCGTGTTCAATATCAGCTATCAATGCACCCTCTATTTATAGCTGAGGAGGGAGATAATTGTTCAACAATGGTGGGCAATATTTTTTTTGGTTAAGCACCCACCATTTGACTCTAACCATGTCAACCATAGCTGCCACCGGCTATTTGTGTCCACACATAACAATCTCCCACTTGGACACAAATGGTGTAGATCTGTCTTCTTTTAATCTTTAAGACCAATTGAAGCTTTACACAGCTTCAGTTTATCAAGAGTAACTCCTTTGGTTAACATGTCAGTTGGATTCTTGCTTCCACAGATCTTTTCAAGTAACAGTTGTTCATCGTTGAGCAATTGTCGGATGAAGTGATATTTGATTTGTATGTGCTTTGTTCTAGAGTGAAATGATGGATTCTTGGTAAGGAAGATTGCACTCTGACTATCACTATACAAAGTACCCTTTCCATTCATCTTGCCCAATTCTTATAGGAAATTCTGTAGCCATACTATCTCTTTTGCAGACTCTAAAACTGCAACATATTCAGCTTTTGTCGTTGAAAGAGCAACTATCTTTTGCAAGGTAGATTTTCAAGAAACAACAGTGCCTCCTAGAGTGTATATATAACCTGTAGTACTCTTTCTGCTATTAACATCTCCTGTTAAATCAGCATCTACAAAGCCTTCAAGTTTCAAACTGCCTGCTGTGAAAGTAAGACATGTCTCCGATGAGCCTTTTAAGTACCTCATGATCCATTTCACTGCCTCTCAATGCTGCTTTCCAGGATTGCTCATATATCGGCTTACAACTCCCAATACATGGGCGATGTTTGGTCTAGTACAGACCATAACATACATCAAAAATCTGATAACTGAGGTGTATGGAATCTGGTCCATGTATCCACGTTCTAGCTCAGTTTTTGGTGACTGGTCTTTACTGAGCTTGAAATGATTCCCTAGAGGTGTACATACTGGTTTAGCATTATCCATACTAGACCTGCTAAGAACCTTCTTTACATACTCTGTCTGTGAAAGCTTTAGTATGCCTTTGTCTTTATCTCTGGTGATTCTCATGCCAAATATTTGTTTAGCAGCTCCCAAATCCTTCATTTCAAACTGTTTTGACAATTGTTGCTTTAACTTGTCAATCTCTTTCATGCTGGATCCTGCAATCAACATATCATCCACATATAACAGTAGAATGATATAGGAGTTGTCAAAATGTTTGACATAGCAACAATGATCCGCCTAACATTTTGTGTATCCTGTACTACACATGAAGTTGTCAAACTTCTTGTACCACTGTCTTGGAGTTTGATTCAAACCATATGGACTCTTCTTCAGCTTGCAAACTTGACTCTCTTTTCCTGGTATTGCAAACCCCTCTGGTTGTTGCATGTAAATATCTTCCTCCAATTCTCCATGAAGAAATGCTGTTTTTACATCTAATTGTTCACGATATAAATTTTCTGAAGCTACTATCCCAGAACAACTCTGATTGTTGTAAGCTGCACAACTGGAGAAAATATCTCAGAATAGTCGATCCCTTTCTTTTGCTGAAACCCTTTTACAACAAATCTTGCTTTGAACTGTTTGCTTCCGTCATGCTCGGTCTTTACTCTGTAATCCCACTTGTTTTGCAAAGCCTTCTTTCCTTCAAGCAGTGTGGTTAACTCCCAAGTCTTGTTCTTCAACAATGACTCCATCTCATCCTTCATGGCTAACTCCCACTTGCTCGAGTTTCCATCTTGTAAGAATTTTTCATAATTTAATGGTTCACCACCATCTGTCAGCAAAATATAATTTAGTAAAAATGTGAACCGTTATGGAGGCTTTATAGTCCTTGAAGACCTGCGAACAGCTGGTTCACTTGGCTCTGCATTGTCTTGTGTAGAAGTGGTGGGTACTGAAGTGTTTGAACTGTCTTGTATGGACTCTTGAGTGGTAACATCGAGAAGCCCTTCTAATTATATGAATTTAAATTTTTGTGGACTTGTATCTGAATCAGTTATCTCTGGTTCTGTGCTTGATCTGTCTTTGTACAAAACTTTCTAGTTGAAGATCACGCTCCTGCTTCTGATAATCTTCAGGTTCTGATCATCCCAAAACAGAAATCCAAATTCTTCATCTCTATAGCCAATAAAGAAACATTTCTTTGATTTGGCATCCAGCTTGCTGCGAGCATCAGAATTTACATGCACATAGGAAACACACCCAAAGACCTTTAGATGAGAAATTTGTACTTCTTTTCCTCTCCAGACTTCCTCAGGTAGTTTGAACTGCAAAGGAACTGATGGTCCACAGTTGATCAAGTAAACTGCAGTATGAACTGCATCAGCTTAGAATGTTTGAGGTAACCCAGAATGCAATCTCATACTTCTAGCTCGTTCATTGATGGTCCTGTTCATCCTTTCAGCAATGTCATTCTGTTGTGGTGTGCCTGGAACTGTCTTTTCCATTCTAATACCGCTGACAAGACGATACTCCTTGAAACCTCCATCAATGTATTCTCCTCCATTATCAAATCGTAAGCATTTCAACTTTAAACCTGTTTCAGTCTCAACCATAGCCTTCCATTTCTTAATTGTGTCAAACACATCAGATTTATTTTTCAGAAAGTAGACTCATACCTTCCTGCTGAAGTCATCAATAAAAGTCATATAGTACCGAGAACCTTCAAGAGATGCTACTAGAGCTGGTCCCCATAAATCTGTGTGCACCAGTTCTAGCTTTCTTGGTCTTAAGGTCCTGTCAACCTTTAAGAAACCGAGTTTCTTCTATTTTCTGAGAACACAGCTTTCACAAATGTCTAGATCACTATTTTTTTAGCTCTGGCAGCTTTCCCTTTGACTGGAGTATCTTCATCCCCTTTTGACTCATATGACCGAGTCTACAATGCCATAGCTGTGCCTGATTTTCTGCTTTAGTAGAGACAATTATATCTGCTAATCTTGTGGTCATATACAGGGTGCCGGTTTTCTTTCCACGAGCCAAAACCATTGCTCCCTTTGATACCTTCCACATTCCTCCAGAAAAAAGGATTGAATGGCCACTGTCATCAAGTTGTCCGACCAAGATCAGCTTCATCTTGAGTTCAGGAACATGTCTTACATTTTGCAAGATCCATATTGATCCATTCATTGTCTTGATTTGCACATCTCCAATACCCACAATATCCAATGGTTGTCCATCGGCCAGATAGACTACTCCGTAATTTCCAGCAGTATAATTTTGCATCATTTCATGGTGTGGAGTACAATGAAATGAAGCTCTAGAATAAAGAATCCAATCATCAATAGGACTATGTACAGCAAGAATCAAAGCATCTTGTACCTCGTCTGTAGTGGCATTAGTAGAATCAGCTTCCGGTTTCTTCGATTTTGTGCAACTCCTCATGAAATAACCAGGTTTGCCATAATTCCAACATTCAACCTGCTTTTTGGGTGCAAACTTGCTTTTACTTCTGTACCTAGATTTTGATCTGCCTCTAGATAAGCCTTTGTCTTGTCTTCTTCCTCGAGTGTTGATGTTTAAAGCTGAACCCGAACTTGAGCTTTCACCTGAGTCTTTTCTTCGTACTTATTCAGCTAAAATCAGATCTCGGATGTCGTCATATTTTAATTTGGATTTTCTGGCTGAGTTGCTTACGGCTGTTCTCATGTCTTCCCAATTACTTGGAAGTGAAGCTAGCAAAATAAGTGCTCGGATCTCATCATCAAACTCAATCTTAACATATGACAATTGATTTGTGATGGTGCTGAAATTATTAAGATGTTGTGTAACAGTGGTGCTTTCTATCATCTTCAGATTGAACAGCTTCTTCATCAGGTGCACTTTGTTATTTGTTGACGGTTTCTCATACATCCCAGACAAGGCTTCCATCAATCTTGCTGTGGATTTCTCTTTTGTAACGTTATGAGTAACTCTTCTTGACAATGACAGCTGGATAATGCCCAAAACTTGTCTATCAAGTATTTGCCAATCTTCTTCTGACATGTTTTCTGGTTTGCTCCCCAATAGAGGAAGATGAAGTTTCTTCCCATATAGATAGTCTTCAATTTGCATTTTCCAATAACCAAAATCAGTCCCATCAAATTTTTCAATTCCTGCAGCCTTTATTTCATCAGCCATTTTTACTCATTCTTGAATTTAAAACTCAAAAATCTGACATTACAGATGTGTTCAGAATAGCCAAAAATGCTGGAAACAACACTGAGATCACCCAAATCGAACTTCGGATGGCTCAGAATTAAACAATCAAATTTTGGGGTCACTGGACGCTACAGATGAAGCCACGTGGTAGGAGGAATAGTCGTGCGCGCTACACCGGGTCAAAACCCAGTTATGCTGACGTGGCTTAGCTGACGTGTCAGACACGTAGGCAATATGGGGTCCACCCAATCTAACATGGCAAGTCCACGGAGTTTTTGACTGGTGTGGCATTGATGACGTGTGTGTTGACGTGGCAGGTTGACCGATCGGATAGCTGATATGGCGGGTTACGTGGCCGATGACTGTGCCGAACGGCTGACGTCTCTGATGATGTGGCAGGGTCGAGTTGCAGGAGGCGGCGAGGAAGACGCGTGAAGCGCATGACGCGCGTTGGTGCGCGTGGACAGTGTTGGTTGCGGCGCGTGCGGGCATGCAGGACGTCGGATTTTCGCTGGGTTTTCACCAGTGGATTCCTCTCGTCGTCCTCTTCACGGTGGTATGTTCAAAAACACGTTTTGAGAACTTTGAGTTTTGAGTTTGGATCAAACACCCTCTTTTTCAAGAACTTTCAAGAACAAGGTTCTGATACCAGTTGTTAGGAAATTAAAGCTCTCAAACACATACAAATTTACGTGGTTCGGCAACTTGCCTACTCCACGGAGCTACTGGTTTGTATTAATCAAGCTCAAAAGCAATACAAACAATAAAACAAGGAGGAGGAGAAAAACTTCTCTACTCAACTCAACTCTCACCCTTAGCTCTCTCTGTGTTTCTCTCTATTTCGTGTTCAATATCAGCTATCAATGCATCCTCTATTTATAGCTGAGGAGGGAGACAATTGTTCAACAATGATGGGCAACATTTTCTTTGGTTAGGCACCCACCATTTGACTCTAACCACGTCAATCATGGCTGCCACCAACCATGACTGTCACCGGCCATTTGTGTCCACACATAACAAGAAATTGTCTTATATATGTATGAAGTTGTGTATGTTGCAGTGATTTTAGTGGGTTATGACTTAAATGTGATATTAAATGTGTAATTTTTGTTTTTTATGATTCAACTGGTTAGAAATAAAAAAATAATTTATTCATGTTATAAATAATTATTTGATGTTATTAAATCTGGTTTATCCATTCAAGCTAGAAACTTTTATATTTGTTTAATTTATTCAAATTTAAAATTACATTATATAAATTATTTTGATACAATTAGATTAACTTAATCAGCAAAAAGACAATCCTATCAATCTATATAAAAATTTATATACATATAAGAAAAAAATTAAAAAGAAAAATTAAAATTAATGGGAAGAACTCCTTGACTAATACCAGTCAGTACCATAACAACTTGTATAGTTGTAAAAAACACTAGGTAAAATTAAAAAAAAAAAAAGAAACAGTACTAAATTGAAAAGAAGAAGAAGAACACTTCACATAAAGAATCTTTGTTATTTGAGATAGAAGGTAAATAAGGTTACATCTGGTTGTGTCCTGAGATAAAAATGATAAATATACAAATACACTTGATTAAAGTGACATGAAGAAAAAAATTATCTTTTACAAACGCTACCAATGCTCCTCTACCGATCTGGTGAGTCAATGGTGAAAGACATTGCAAAAATTAACCAATGCTATGCTTCTTCTTTTTTAATTTCACTTATGCAATAAGCAGGGAATTTATAGCCGAGACTTGGTTTTTTTCTTCATCTTTTTTTTTTGTAATATAACAATTAAATTCAAGGGCAAAAAATCGAAGTGATCAACTCCTTGCTGGCTTGGCGAATTTAGAAGAACCATCCATGAGAGCTCTAAAGTAGGCTACAGGCAATGATGCTAGTTTCTTTGTTTTTCCCACATAAGCTCTCTTTGAGAAGTTATCATAGTCATTTGCTTCGATAGAATCTAATATCTGCTTGTATAGCAGCAAAGATGCCCACACCGGCCATCTACTACCATCATTGAGTTCTGCAACACCCTTCTCAGCCTCGTCGAAGAACATTCTTGCACGCTTTATCTGTCCCTTCATGAAACTCCTCCATTTGTCTGTCACTTTCCCATTAAATATGTCTTCATCAGACAAGCCAGCTTGAGCGAGCTCATCTTGTGGGAGATATATTCTTCCCCTCCTAGCACTGACAAGGACCAACCAGCATTCTCAGTATTCACAGATTTAAAGGGTGTTAATTCTTTGCTTAATAAGAAATCTACTTGGCAATTCGAATCTGGATTATATTATAATTAAGCTTACTCTTCTCCAACATCTCTGAGTATATTGGTTAGTTGATTAGCTATCCCAAGGGCTAAAGCCGCATTGTAGACGCTTTCTGTCGAGGCCTTGGATTCTGGTGCTATTCCCATTACTGGAACACTCATTAGCCCCACTGTCCCGGCAACATAATAGCAATACAGGTAAAGCTCATCAAAGTCCTTGTATCTCGACTTTTTCAAGTCCGTTCTCATTCCTTCTATCATGTCCTTGAAGGGCTGTCACAAGAGAGGATTTGCAATCAACTGGGGTTAATAACGTATCACCCAAATGGATGGAGCAGTGAATATACAAAAGCATGCTGGCTATTTAGCTTTGCGATTTAAGTATTACCTGTATATCAACAGGATACTTGGAGACAGTGTCTGATAGAGCAGCATCGTACATATCATATGGGCGACCTTCGAAAAGTTCATTCAGCCTTTGCTCCCATCTGTCAAGAGCTTTGGGTGTGATATGTGATGCATTAGGGCCATCCACAAGCTCATCAGTTCTCCTGCACCACACTTCAGAACAGATACAAGAGTAAATAGACTAGTTCTTCGGGGCTTTTACATAAAAGTATTTCGCAGCCATTATGATTGCAAGAGAATTCTACAATGACCTTACAAATGGTGATGAAATCCGCAGAGAGACTCTTTTTTTTTCCAAAACAACAAATCCCTTGGTAATGACGGAAAAAAAACACAACTTGGGTCATTTACGGGGATCATTCACGTTCATGGAATGTCCAAATGACCTATAATGTAAGCAGAATTGCAGATCATACTGATCTAGCCAAAATCAGCCCTAGTGCACCCACCACGAACAAACAAATTGGTGTGTAGGGAGCATAAATGCAATAGAACCAAATGAACTGGCAAGTTGAAAGAAGGCCATAACATACATACCATAAATTGCCCAGACAGCTCTCCGTCGCTCTGGTGTCATCAGTAATGTGCCTGAAATTGGAATATTGCAGGTAAGAAACTTGATTATAACACAAAATTTTATTCCAATTTGACCAACATTATCAACTTGACATTTCAGTTCCTAATTCCCCGCCGATTCGAACACTTTCATGTTCCCCATCCAAATCCCCCTTGGTAACATTACTCGTCATATTCAATTTATCACAATTAATTTTGAATTCATTGAATCATGTGTGTTTGTGAGAGAAATAAAATAGTAAGAATTAAGCCATTATTATTTTTATTATGCAATAAATCATGTATGTTAGATTCAATTTAGATTTAATGAGCTCCCATAAAAAATAATAAAAGGGAACATTATCTGCGCAAAAATCATTATCTTTAGTATAATGCCATGATAATGTTGTCACTCTATAGAGCCCTTTTCAACCTTCTTTACTTCTCTGCCATTAGCCTTTTCAATCGTTTCCACAACAAGAGAAAGAAGCACAGAAGGAAAGTAGAAAAGCAAAGCAATTTAACTTTTCTTATTTTCCTTTCGTTATATTAGCAAGTATCAACAAAGGGCTAATCTACAAGCAAATAAAAAGTTTAGTATAAAAATGAAAAAGAAATGGAAGATAGATAATTAAACAGATAAAAAGTGTTATATTGTAATAGTCAATTGATCTCTTGCCATGTGCAAACTGCTAAGTTTTGAAAGGCTAACGTGGTCAGATTCTAACTGTAGAATTGTAACTTTCATGTTTGACGACAATATTTAATCCTTGAAACCAGTTCACTTTACTTTTTTTAATAAAAATTTTACTTCTTCTTTTTTAGTAAAACTACAAGTTAAGCAAACCCTCTGATAACTATGAATTGTAAGTAAACACAAACAGGAAAAAGAGAGAAAGGGAGGGAGGGAGAGCACGAGAGAGCAATTACCCAGGTAAAAGGTCTTGGCATACTCAGCACAGACCTCGCCACACCTATTATATGCCCCATTAAGCAGATCCCCGCGAGTCATACTATCAGTTTGACCCTTTTCTTTTCTACCATCCAAAGCTCTCTCTTTTTTCTGTTCTTTCACCAAAGCAGCTTGCTTTAGAACAACGTCATACACCTTCTCAACCGAAGATCTTGGTGGGTTAGCCACTGCACTTGAAAGGGAAGCGGCAGCAAAAACCCCAGATGAGAAATTGAGTCTTGAACACCCTTTGGAGTTATGACTTCCTACTTGTGAGCGACTTTTTGGGACTAAACTATACGAAGTGGTTGCAGCAAAACTGGCATTCTCTTTGGGACAAATCACCCAAAGGAGAACACCAGACATCTCGATAATCCTTTACACGATGCTTTCTAATTAACGTGTATTGTGTGTTTGAAGGACTGGTTTTCTTAAAGGCCTGTTGGCTGTAGTGAGAATGTCTTCGAGGGAGGAGTGGAAGCTTTTTATTTTCTTGCTTTCTGGGTTGGCTAACCGGTGGTTCTTTGAGTTTCGTACATGGCTTTCCACTTTATATTGTGAGGTGATGCTGAGGATCTTCTTCTGCTTGTTACCACAAGCCAGGCCCTTGGAATATGCACCACCATCTCACCCGTTGGATTGTGTGGACATCATTTCTTTAGCTCTCCCACTGGCCTTTCTAGGATTTTAACCAATTACTAGTTATCTATCTTTCTTTCCTTAAGCTTTAAAACTTTTATTTTTTGCTTGTAAATCGTGATGAACGTATGTTGAACATTTACTGGATAAAAAAATTGCATTTTATAGGAAGAGAATCGGTCTAGCGAGGAAGTGGAGTGGCGTAGGTTTAAAATTATTAGAAAGATTTTCATAAAATAATTTAGCATGGCACGCAGATCCATGTATGAATAAATTACATGAAATGTCATACAATAATATTTACATTTTTTTTTATTGTGGGTAATATATATGCTCTTGAAATATTAAAGAAAAAAGGTATTATCATTGGATTGGATTTCCACGAAGCTTTGCAGTGGAAGGTAATGTATTGTATATTGTGGTAGATTATGTGTTGTTTATTTATTTATATTTTGTATAATGGAAAGATAGTAGAAAATTAGGTTGATGTTTTTTATTTAAAAAATTATTTTTTAACATACTTTTACATAAACCATGAAAAAAATATTTTTAGAAACTCAACATATTAATTTATCAACTCAAAACAATTTCAGATTAGTTCAAAAATACAAAATTAAATTAGAAAAACCTTTATCAACCCAATCTCTCTCTCTCTCTCTCTCTTTGCAATATAAAACTTTAAAAAAACCTTATTGACATATAAAAAAATATTAACAAAAAAATTAGTTTTTTTCCCGCATAATTATCTAATCGGTTATTTTCTCTTTTCCTAGTTATTTTTTTGTGATTATTTATTATTTTTTAAATACATAAACTGAAATATAAATAAAATAAAAATTTAAATTAAAACATGAAAATGTCAAACCAAATGGGCTAAAAATAAAAAGATTCAGCAATAAATTTATTTTAAAAGGGCCTCGTGAACGGGACAGGGGGGAGAAAGCTTGTATGCTTGTCTCAATATCAATTTCAGTCTTTTTATTTCGAACTTTTCATTAACATTAAAAATCATTCTTTTTCCTTTTGCAAACTTGTTGATTAAACTTACACAGAGATTGTTTTTGACATCATAGTATTTCCATAAAAAAAAAATTATCAAGTTTTATCTTTGATTAACGCAAAGTAGAATAATAAAACTAAAAACAATTAATAAGAGCTACGAGAAACTTAAATGAACAAAAATCATGGTTTTGTGAGTAGGGAAACAATATTTTCTCCATCTCTGCTGGGTTTATTTTAATTAATTTAGTTATTTTCTCTTTCCTCGAGAAAAGATCTTTTGAAACCAGGGAAAATATTTTGCATTGCATATTTTGTCCGGCATAAACTTTTATTTTAATTAATACCTCTTTCTTCGCGAAGAAATCTCTCGAAACCAAGGAAAATATTTTGCATTATATGTCTTGGCTGACATGCATGTAGGGTGGGATCAAGTGTCAGGCTTTGTGCTGTTTATTTCGGTGTTTTAAAATTATTTTTTATTTAAAATTAATATATTTTTATATTATTTTGATATTTTAAAGTTAAAAATATTTTTTAAAAAAATAAAAATATTAATTTAATATATTTTTAAACAAAAAAAATCTAAAAAGTAATAATTATCAAACTCTCAAATATCCTTCTTATTTGTTTGTGTGGTGTAAATAAAAATTAATAAAACCATGTAAAAATTCAGGTTTTATTTGTTAATGTATTTTAAAAATTATTATTATTATAAAAAATTAAAAATATTTTTACTTGTCATTAACTAATACAAAATTATTCATCAAAACTTTTTTTAAAAAAATACATCAAAATCATAGTTATTTATCATGACAAGTCAAACTATAGTTTATAACAGTGATACTAATATTTTATACCCATGATAATCTAATTATAGAGTATTAATTTTATTTTATTCAAATCATCATCAAAAGTTATTTGTTAACTTGAAAAAAAAAACACCAAATAAGTATATAAAAAAAATATAACAATAATGTTTTACATTGCCAACAAGTGTTTGTATATAAAAACAAAAAGTACTGTCCGTGTCTTTTTTATTTTAAAAACTTGTAAATGAAAATTATAAAAAATTTAAAATGTATTCCTCGAATTCATTGTAAATTAAAAAAATAAAAAACTAAATTTTCAGTTTTCTAAATAGAAAAATATTGCATCTGGATAGAGAGTTCTAGTTCTTCCTTTTCTAACTCCAATGTTCTAGAAGATTTGAGTGTTACCATGTTTGAAAACAATTTCGTAATATTTACAAATTTCCCCAGGTGTCAGAAATTTAATGCTGAATAGTCAAGTCCCTGTGATCAAGAGAGTCATCCTAATCACTGGAAAATTTCCTCCCGTTCTAACTTTGAAAATCAGTTGGAATCCTAACAGCACTGCTTTATAATAATTCTTACCGACCATCTCTCTCTGCAGTCTTTTTGGACGGTGTTTGTCTATGCGACCACGTGTTTTTTAATTATTTTTTTATATCATTAAATTATCTCAATAAATCATAAAAAATATTTTAAAAAATAATTACTATCATAATAATAAATATTAGTTGGATGTAACATGTTAACAAATCCTGGCAGTGTAAACTTCGATGTAATTGATTAGACAAGTATTTTTCTATCCAGTCATGATATGTTAAGATGGAATAATACGTAAATAATGCCTGGCAGACTCTTCTCCCATTTGTCAACTGCAAGGACTTGAACCTGGATCACCGGTGACCCGTAGCTTCTGCTCGCTTTCTCATTTACAAAAACTCCACCGCAACTGGTACACGTTGAATTTTTCAAGAGGAGGTTGCCATCAGTGGTAGTTGGATTATCGGGGAAGAAAACTAGCCTACCACTATGGACCTCTTCGTTCTTCTGGCGCCACCAGCTGACGCTACCATCGCTTACGGTGCCTGATCATTTATAGTAGAAAAAAAATTAGTGTTAGAGTCAACATGGCAACTTTGAAAAATATTATTTTGAAAAAACAACAACGACTGCAGTGTAGAACCAGCTCTGCGGAACAATTTAACTCATCAGCTACTGGATTTGTGTCTTAGAAGTTACTAATTTAAATTTTATAATTATGAAAAATTTATATAATTATTAATTTTAAAATATATAAATTAATTGAGATGTATATAAATTACTCTCAAATATTAATATTAAAAAAAAAAACTCTACGATCATGAGTAGAGTTATTATGCGGACCTGATAGCTTCCTGCGTGAGGAGAGGCAGGCAGGCCGTGGGAAACAATTTGACACCTAGCCAATTTTTAACGTGGGTTTCGCATGACATGCGTGCCTATACTAGAAAAGTCGAAACAAAACAAAACAAGTAATTATGTGATACATAATTTGTCACTGATTTATATAGCTTTTGGTATTTGTCCTGTAGTTCAACCCATACACAATGGCACGTGGCACTCGCCATCTTTTTATTGATTCCCTATCCGGCCAGGTCTCCCTTGCAATATAATTTTTATCTTGTCCTTTTTTAATTATAATTTTCTAATGTGTTAGGAGTGGATATCCTATCCTTTTTTGCATGTAAAAAGTATAGTTTTTATTTATTTTTATTTTCCTTGTATAATTTTCTTTCAAATCATATATAATTTAAAATAGCACTATGGTTATGGTATGTAAATTGTGCATATTAAAGTTTAATCAACACAGTCTTGAATTTGCTAAGAAAATTAAACTTGTACAGAGTCCATCTTGTCACATTTAAAAAAAAAATATCAATAACAAGTTGTAAAAAAAACCATGGAGTTTTTTCCAACGAAATTTGGGGTAATATTTTATTGATTTAAATTTATTGTGTATTATTTTTCTTAAACCAGTAAAAAGCTTATGTTATAAGCCATGAGTTCACTGGTATATTATTTTATTTGATTCTTTGTTATTTTCAATTATTTTTTTAATAAAGTTACGAAATCAAATGATACAATAGTATTTTTTTTTTTTAAACTGAGTATAGTTAAAAATTTAAACTTGATACGCACCAGGAAAATAAAATATATCCCATGTTTTTTTAAAAAATTATTAACCTTTTCTTTTATTTTCCGAGACAAATATTTGATGAGTTCAATTTCACTAGATTAAAAAAATAAAACGCTATAAATTCATACAAAATTTAGATTAAATGTTTTATGAATATGAAATATTTGATATTTCGTTCAAATACATATGATTATAATTACTATGATAATACATAAACAAGATCAAAATAATATAATAATTACTTATATATAAATAATTGAATCCCTTTCTTCACTGGACTCTCGAGTGAGGGGGCTATCCTTTTCTATTCCAATCAGTGATGTCAATAAATCACAGTATTTCTAATTATATATAAAACTGATTTTGCGGTTTTTCTCACGTACACGTCAGTGAAGATGCATCGCTGGCTGGCTAGCAACTTTTCCTCAGGCACGACCTCTGATCCTCAACGTGGCGCTAGCATGTGTGCAGGGAATTTTATTTATTTATTTATTGTCAGTTTTTTGAAGCTGGGAAAAAGGGTAGGATAGGAAGATTAAATTAAAACTCACATTAGAATATTTCATTCCGTTATGTATATTTATCCCGGGAATTTGACTGGAAAAATAATGACATGAGAATTCAAAAGGAAATAATAAAATTACTACAATCACCATTCTTTGTGTTTTTTGTCTTTTGAGAATTACAGTCCACCAGCATGTGTGCGGGCTGTGCAGCTCCTAATCCTGTGCAGAAAGCAAGCTTGGCCGTTGCTGTCACTTTCATGGCCTTTTTCTCTGTTACCGCAATTTCCAACCACAGCTTTTATTTTTTCCTTTTAATTAGCGAAATAATAAAATACCATTTGCTCTCGCCCACATAACCAACACCGCAATGCGTGGATTTGAAAGTGGTGGTAATAATTGACTCTTCTGAACCATGAACAAATTTGAAGAAGATGCCAAGGCTGTGTTTGACCCCTTTTTTATTAAATTTTTTAAAATAGTGATTTTTAATTATTTTAATATGTTAATATTAAAAATTATTTTTTAAAAAATATTATTTCAATATATTTTAAAAACTAAAACCATTTAAAAAAACCCCAATCAAACCCACGAACATGCCACTCTATACCTTGATTGAAGGTTTGATGCCACCCCAAGTTTTTAATTATAGAGTCCCAGAGAGTATTTGTTGTCGTAGTTGAGGAACTCATTATTATTTTATATTTATATTGCAAGTTAACAAAAAACACCTTTAAACTGTTGCTTGATATATGATGTTAGGGAATGGGTTGGTTAACCAATGCATTCCTTAACATCATATATCATTTTCTCTATTCTTTTTTCTCGCTGAATTCTCTTCTCCCCTGCTTCTCCCTCTAGTCCGGGTGACATGATTGAAGACGATGTTAAGTTGCTTTCTATTCTTTTATAACCAAAGGCACAACCTGGAAAAAGAAAGAAAGAAAAGAAAGAATAAGAGCAAGAATAGAGGTGCAACCTTTCCTTTCTTATTCTCCTCCCTTATTATCCTTTTCTGTTGCTTCCTCGTCTCTACTGTAAACAGAAGCGCAACCTAAAAGAAAGAGAAGAAGATCATAAATAGAGACAGAGAAGAAGAGCACAAATAGAGGCACGACCTTCCCCTCTCTCCTCCTCTTTCTCATTCACTTTCGAGCTGCTTTGTCATTGCACTGTTCACGTTGCATGTGAACAGTATAGAGTAGCTGGCCTTTAGCGTTTCCACCATCCCTCAACCTATCATCGGTGCACTACCTTTTTCTTTCCCATACCCCTTTATCTTCCTTTTCATTTGGGCTGCTCTCCATTGTTCA
The DNA here is from genome assembly GCA_015708895.1 of Populus ilicifolia. Taxonomy (NCBI): domain Eukaryota; kingdom Viridiplantae; phylum Streptophyta; class Magnoliopsida; order Malpighiales; family Salicaceae; genus Populus; species Populus ilicifolia. Next base: position 915,363 of record SRLM01000292.1, on the reverse strand, counting down.
AATTGCATGTAAACAATAAAGAGTGTTTTTATTCCTATAGCATGACCGGGTTTGACCCAAATCTAAATGCATTGAACTAATTTGATTAGAAAAATAAAAAATTTAAAAAAATTCTCAAACGTTGTATTTTATTTTTAAAAAAACTAGTGTTTAATATTAATAAATGATATTAAATAATTCAACTAGAAGAAAATTACACGATGACATAGTATTTGTAAAATTTAATCGCAATCCCTATTTTATTTTAATGATTTTTTACTTGATGTTACACACTCAAAAAGCTATGAAAATTACAGTCCTTGTCAGATAAATTTTATACATGATGTAATTATAGATATTTTAACGGAGTAATAAAAAATATTCTATATAATACAATAGCAATAATTAAGTATACCATATTAAAATTAAAAACCATTAATATATATATATTAACTATTTTATAACCTCAATTTAAAAAATATTTTAGAGTGTTTATTCTCAGGTGGCTTTTGTAGTTGTGGCTTAAAAAAATAAGGTTTTTTTTAGATATTATTAAGCGTGATTAGTTGGATTTAAATACGTGTTTGGTAAACATCATGATTGAAGTTTATGTGTAACAAAAACATATATAAAATATTTGGTAGTTGTGTTTGAAAGTATGGTTACGGTTGTTTTTCAAAGTGTTTTTTACCTACAAATATATGAAAATATATTTTTTTAAAAAAAAAAATTATTTTTGATATTAGCGTATCAAAATGATCTAAAAATAAAAAAATAATTTGAAGCAAAGAAAAAATTTTAATTTTTTTTAAAAGTATTTTTAAAATACAAAAACAAATAGATTTTTACTAAAATCAGTTAAAAAACATGTAAAAACAGTTTCATAAAATTATGTTTCAAACTCAATTTTTTAATAGGTCACACAGCACAAAACGCAATTTAAGTTATTACCAAACACTTTACTGCATTTATTATACCGCAAATACAAAATCAGCCGCAGAAAAAAATGTAACCATAACCAAATATATCAAATAATTTTTTGTTTAATTTCAGTTTAACCATACATGTATATTAATATTCTTATCTTATCTAAAAATATTTTTATAAAATTATAAATATGAAAATTACTCAATACCCAACACATCATTTACTGGAATCTCTTATCCTTTGATGGAAACGTGGGACTCCGATTCAATACGCGAACAACTTAATTTACTGCTTCGAACCAGAATGTCCTTGGCATTTTGTTTTTGGAGAGCGCGGTGCAAGCCTCCATCCAGAAAACAAAGTAAATTTAATGAGTTTTTTAAACAAAAAGATAAAATCACCCCTTCATCAATGCAATTTTTTTTTTTAATTTTAAGGGTATTCTAATCATTTATTGTACAAAAAATAAAATATATCCTATAACCCAATCAAAATAATAATAATCGATTAGTCCCTGTACAATTGCAAATGCCCCCAGGAGGCCAAGTTAAAAGTTTTTTTTAAAAGAGCAAAATAATAACTATACCATTCCCGTTCAGAGAGTACTGAGGAGTTTGTGTGTGCAGTAACTTTCCCGCATCTTTTAGTTTTGGGCCAAGAGCCCACAACTGAAATCTGGAAAAGAGTTGGCAAATATTTTGTGGATGCATAAAATTGTTCTTTGCTTTGCTTTCTTGAAAACAATGGCATAGCATATCAATTTGGAGTAGAAAAACGAAATAATAAATAATAAAAAACCGAGATAAATGACAAGAGAATATTTGGGATTGTGATATTTTTTTATTCAATCATAAAAAAAATTTGTTATGATAAGTTAAATAATTTGTTTTTTTACTAATTATATTTTAAAATTTGATGTTATAGGAGCTAAAATAATATGTATTTTATTTATGAAAACATGTTTTTTTAATTATTTTACATGCAGAAATACATTTTTCTTGGAAAAAAATCAAATGAAAAAAAATCAAATCTGTTATTCCTCCAAAGGATTTTTAAGTGATTTTAATGTACTGCATATGGAAAATTAAAATAATATTTTTTTAATATATTTGAAAATAAAAATATGTTTTAAAAATAATCTTCACTAAAATACCAAATAAGCACTTAAAAGATAAATTTAGAAGTTATTCCTCGAAAGGAAAACTTGCAATAACACGCCTCACGGCTTACACCCTGCGGCGTCCATAATAGAGAACACTCGCTCTTTCATCACAGGGACAATCCCGTAAATTCCAAAACAAAATCACAACCCACCAACGTGTCATGATCATGAAGCGAGTAGCACCATCATTTGCCTATCCAAGAAGCACGGAAAAAACGTTTTCATTGAAGTCTTTCCCTCGTTTGGTTGGTTTCAAATTTCAAAAACGACCCAACAGCTATCTCCCCCCTTCTCACAACCTGATTCTAAACCCCACAAGAACGAAAGAAAAAAAGAAAGAAGAAAAAGAAAATAGATAGATGACAGTAACATGATATGTGCATCGTTGAAGCGTGAAATTGGATTGATATGTGCATCGTTGAAGCGTGAAATTGGATTGATTTTGGGAAAAGTGTTGCGGTTTCTTTTTAGATCGTTTTTAAGAGCTATGGGTTGTTTCTTTACCTGCTTCCGAACCAAAGACGATCGCTTTAATCGGTCTCGACCGCACGGCATCTCCTCCGATTCTCTTCGATCCGAACCTACTCTTGTAATCTTTCTTTCCTTTTCTTCCACTTTCTGTTTTGTTCCCTATATATATATATATCTTAAAGCTGGAAAGAAGCGTTTCTTTTCTCTGTTTCTTGAAACTGAATTTTAGGTAATTGTAATCTTGTTCTTAGTTGGTTTTTAGGATTTTCTAGGATTTCTATGCGTTTTTTTTTTCGAGACTTGTTGGCTGAAATGGCTGCGAATCGATAACTGAGCGTTTAATTCCTTGATATCGGTGTTTTTTTATGAGATTAAAGTAAAACAGAGAATTATCGATTATATGATATTTACCGTCGTCGTCATTTTTTCCCTGGCTGGGATGAGAATGGGAAGCAGGAAACCATGGTATCTAAAAATCGTTGCTGGGAAATTTTTTGTTTGATTGGAAGCTGAATTTTAGAAAAACAAGCGATTTCTTTAGTCTAATATTTTACAGGATTTTTTTTTTGTTTAATATCTGTTTTGGTTGGATAGAAAATAAGTGTTTAACTTTTTGGTGTAATGTTTGCTAGAGATTAAAAAGGGGATTATTGAATTATAAGATATTCACAACTTCTTTTATTTGGTGAGTGGGAAGCAGGAAGCTGGGGTGCTTAAAAACCGTTTATCATCTCTATTTATATCTGAAGGTAAACAGCTGTTTAATATCTTTAATCTTGTTTTCACTCTGATTTTTTCTTTTTTTGTTTTCTGACTTGTTTTTAATTGCATTTGTTTCCTCTTTGATAGAGAAAGAAGAATCTCCGCGTGGTGATATTGAGAATCCGTGTTTAGGATCTCCACAGATCAATAAGGGACTCAGGGATGAGGTGTGTATTTTTGTATCTATCAATGAGAATTTGTTTGGGCTATTCTTGCTACTTTCAAGCTGTAGTTTTAAACATTTATTTGTGATGATTGGTTTCTACATTACGTTTTTAAGACCGAAAGATGCGTTCAATCATGGGGTTTTCTTTTTAGCTCTAGGTAGTGGTTATGAAGAAAAGGATCAAACCAGGAATACGGTTGAAAAACAGTAGCGTTAAGAGATTTTATCTAGTATTAGCTCTGCCGCAGGACCTCATCCTCCCATTGGGATAGGTCAGAATGTATCCATCCGTTGAACTATAAATTAAAGTCGCTTACAATTGTTAGAAAATTTGAATTAATTTTCTTGAATCGGGACTTAACAATTGTTGCTTGATCTTCAATCAGAATCTGTTTACCTTCTCTAAAACGGCACCCTTATGGCTTCCGAATTATCAATCTCAATGTTTTAGTTCTATTACAAATGAAATGCACAAAGCCATTTAAATGTGAGAATGATTTATGATGATGTCTATTGTTTGTAGATGGTCGGGCCTTTTAGAAGATGATAGTTGGGCATCCCATGGTAGATCCTATTATAAGATGATCATACAGTTTACATCAATATATAACATCCTGAAATACTATAATTAGTGTTGATATTTATGAAGGACAGTTGAACTCTTCGTCTATTTGTTTTTCTGGATTTATCTTTCAGTTGTAAGCTCTTCAATAACACAATCTACCTAAAACTTTCTAATGAGAGAGTTCGTTAATTAATTTAATTATTTTGGTCGTGACTTCTCTCTGCAGGCTAAATTTCTTAAAGCTTGTGGTACTCTGCCAGAGACTCCAACTGAAATTCGGAAAACTTGCGATAAGTTTAAAGGTTCACCAGGGCTCGACAAATATTCAGAATCTTCAAAGTTCCATTCATGGCTTCCCAACACATCGATGGATAAACTTCAGTTGGATAATCAAAATGAAGGCTCGCGTACTCCGGTTAAACTTTGGGAAGAATTGGGGAAGGGTTCATTTTCTTCTGAGCAGACACCTAGCAGGTTGAACTTCTAACTTCTGTGAGTAGTCAAGTGATTCACATGTATTTAACTTATCTCTTTGCACATGGGACCTGGAAACTAAATTTGTCTCATTTTCAAGCTTAAGAATTGCTTTGCAATCAGTTTGAAAACTGTTTGTAAATCTTATTCATTGACTCTTTTATGATGGTCTTCAGGAGTAACAGCCTGTTGAAGGATATGCATCTAATAATTGTATTTTATTTCTTGGCTTGACGAGATCCATTAGAGGCTTATCCGGTCATGCAATATGTTCCTTTATTGTTTGCAATACTTGGAACTCATCCATGAAAGTTTCAGAACGGCTAATATTTCATGTCTTCTTTTCTGTAGCTGCATGACAAATGTACAATCCAGAGAAGATAGTGAGTCAGGGAGTCATAAAAGAATGATCAAGGTTCAACCAGATGAGATTGATAACGTTGCTACTGGTGCTCCTTGGCTTTCAGCTACAAATGTTCAGAACAGGAACAGGTCTGTTCGCTTTGAATGTGATTCTGATACATCTTCCTCTAAAGGGTCGCCTGAAAATGGTTGCCAAGTTCCTAGGAAATATGAATCTCCAGGGAATTTGAGTGTTTCAAAGCCTTCTCCTAAACCGACCCCATTAAAAATTTCAGACGACATGCAAACTCCCGGTACTGTTTTTCCTGCAAACTTGGAAACTCTAGCAAATGGAAAGACTAGGATCAGGTCCCAATATGTTTATTCGGTCTTGAACCCTGTTGAAAATGCCTCTCAATGGAAGTTACTGAGGGAAGATGATTCTAACTCACATGAACAGTCAGGTGAGCTGAGAGAATCTCTTGAGCAGTCTGACAGTGCAACTCCTAAACCAGAATGGGGAGTCAAAGAAACATCCTCTGGGAAAGATTTGAAGGTGGAAGCTAGCTTGTCTTCTTGGGTCAAACCACCACAATCCACAACTGGTGAAGATGATCCAAATATTGGCACTGCTGCTGGCAAAAATTTTAGTTCTGGTAGAACTCCTGGGGAAAGGCCTATCATTGGAATGGTTGCTGCTCACTGGAATGAGAATGAAGCTTCTCGAATCTCCCCGAAGTGGTGGGATGGAAATGGGATTCCAAATTCGACAAACAAATATAAAGAGGTAAACTATATTCATTCTTCTCTCACTGCGTGCACTATTAGAAGCTGCATACAAGTAACCGCCTTTTGTTTTCAGGATCAGAAGGTAAGCTGGCATGCAACACCATTTGAGGAAAGGTTAGAGAAGGCATTGTCTGAAGAGAGTTTCATCCCACAAAGGTATATTTTTTTCTGAGCCTTGTGATTCCTGCCTGTGTTATTGACTATTTGGTGGCTATTGGAGTTAAACAGCCTTTCACCGAAAAAAAAAAAAGAAACTGTGTCTGCCCAGTTTTATTACGATCCAACTTCCTGTCTCCTCCGACAACAACTTCTTCCCCATAAGAACAATGATTTGGCAACTGTCTGATTGGCGGGGCATCTTTTAAGCTGATTTAGTTTAGCACATGGGGTCCCGTAATTTGTTTGTCTTGTAAATTTAGTAAGATCTGCCAGTACCTCTCCCCCGGCCAATGTTAATGCAGTTGAGTAATGATGATGTTTGTACCTTCACAATTGAAACTTGAACCAGGAGGAATCAGGGTAGTAACAAAGGATAGACTGAAAAACTAGCGGTCTATTGGGTTAATCAAACTACGAGACACAGTCACATGCTGTTTTTTAAGACTTGCATCAGCTATTGTTAATACTTTGTTGATTGTAATTTGAAATTTTACAACTTTCTGTATCCCTTTCATACAAGTTGTAATAAATTTTATTTGTCTGATCCACAGGAAGCCTATCAGCGGGAGACCCGTAGTTTTTGACGAATGCGAGGAAAGTGACACTGCTCTATCTCGTTTGCAAGCTTCAACACAAGCCAAGTCAGTTGTCTCGTTCTGATGCTTGGTGGTAGACTGGTGGTTTTGTCTCTTTGCAATCTGTTTTTGGCTTGCAATTGATGTACTGCGAAAGCCATGTAGTTCTTAAACCTGAATCACTGTTTACACACCGTCGCCATCCTTGGTTTGTATTGGGAGGCTGAACGATCAAACTGATAAAGAAATGCTCGAGGCTTGACAGTAATGTCAGCAGCCGGGAACTGCTTGTGATGTACATCGGCAATGGATATTAGTACTGGTCCATTGGATTAACGATGCTAAGATTTTGGAATCTTTGCTAGTTTTTTTTTTTTTTTAACCCCCTCGTATTGTTTTCTCCGCCGTTGAATCAGCGCAGATGCAACCCAGAGAGTCAAAAGTTGAAACTTTTACCGTCCCTAAAATAATAGGGTAAGTAATAATAATAAAGAAAAGGAAAGGAAAAAAAGAGTAAACTAAAAATTCCAAAACCCCAAGATATAAAGAAGGGGTGCTCTTCCGTTTAGCTGACATCAAGGGGAGCGAGAGCAGTGCTGTGTGCGAGGGAGAGGATATGCAAGAGAGACTGGAAGCGGCAGAAAGAGAAGCATGTGGAAACGAAAACCTGAGGGGATAATCATGGTGTCCTTTTTAATTTTATATTAGTTTTCAATCTGAATTGAAACTCGTTTACTGCTCTTCTTTGTTCTTCATTCTCCCTCTCCCTCCGCTGTTACTGCATGCCGACTCCTTTGGAGCCTTGTGATGATTACAGATCTTAAGGTTCGACAATCTTGGTTTATTTAGTTCTTTCCAATTCGAGATCTTATGTTGTCGAAAATCTTAATATTAATTCATGGTTTTATCGAATAGTAAGAAAGTGGCAATTGAATCTTTTCATTTTTGCTTTGGTTTCTGGTTTCAAGTTTTTAACCTTTTTTCTTTGATGAAGGAATAAATTCATCCATCATCCCCTCAATGCAATACAATTTTTGTGTCTCTCTAGAAGTTCCACCTTTTTCACAGAACTCGGAAAACCTGGCACTGTCCTTTGCTTCCTAGAGGATTTTTGTGCCAGTTAACCCAACCGAAACAGACTGAATGAATAATCTTCCTCGCAATTTCACCACATGAAAATTTCGTTGCATGGTTTATCCTCATATTCCTCTCCTTCAATGTGTTATGAAGTATAAGATCACCGAGCCCATCTTAGCACAGAGCCTGGAATCCATTTTTTTTTGTAGGCAATATTCCTCCTAGTCCAATTAAATTCTGCCCACCAATTTCCTACCGGTCTATCAATGCCAAAAAGCTGCAAAAAAGGGCCCCAGATGATCTTAACAGCACCACAAGAGAACAATAAACGATCCCATTCTCCATGCTGGATGCACATTTGTGACAGGTCTGAGATGTTGCTTCCCAGTTTTAACAACTGTTCTCGTTGAGCATTTGATTTCACTAAATATGTCCCTCCAATCTTTGCCTGATTTGTTCCATTTTGGTAGAGCATCTGTTTTGCTTAGTTGAAAATGGGCTCCTTTGTTAGGCTGTTGAGAATTTGGACAAAAGCAATGTATGTTTACTAGTAATTTTTTTAAAAAATATTTTTTAAAATTTTTTATATTTATTATTTTATAAGTGATTTTAAAATATTTGCTATTAAAAAAGTTGATCAAAAAAATATTTTTTAATAAAAAAAATAACTTGATTTTCAGAAAATTATTTTCCTAAAAAATCTGAACGAAAAACATTTTTTAAAAGTTATAAAAAATTTAGAAATGTTATTATTTATTGATTATATTAAATTTGATCCTTAAACTTTTGATTGCTATATGTATTTTATTTTGAATATTTATTTATTAATTTTATTTATTAAAATTTTATTTTTATAGTTGTTATTAGTTTTTCTTATATTGTTTTTTTATTAATTTTTTTATCTATCAAATTTAATTCTTATATTTTTTTATTATTTATTTTATTTAAAATACTTTATAAAATGTTAATTATTATTATTTTAATCTCTTCATCTTTTTTTTAGATTTAAACTTTATTATTTATTTTGAGATAATTTATAAAATTATATTTTTTTTCAATTTCATTCTTATTCAATTTTTTCTTTTGTAAGATTTATTTCTTATTATTTTAATAAATTTGAAAAAAATAAAATATTAATAAATTATTTTTTAGTTCATTTTTCATGACATAATTAAATACTAAAAAGTGTTTTTCAATTTATTTTTCATAACACTATTAAATATCAAAAAATAATTTATTTTTTATAAATTTGTTTTTTTTTTAAATAACTTTTCTATATACAAACAATTTTTTTACAAACAAGCAAACAATTTTCTTACAAACAAGCAAAGCCAAACAAACTTTCCTATAAACATGCAACGCTAAAGCTTAAATTCTTAGCAGCCCGAATTACAGGCCCAGATCAATAAGTGGACATTAACGCGTACCTTCGTGTTCATGGTTAAGGGGAAAAGATCTAGCTGAACCATCAGGTTTCAAATTTCAGGTTAGGCGCCCAGAATTGAAGAGTAAAATTCTCATGAATTTAGAGGGGAGAGAAAAATGGTGATAGATCAAATAAGTGAAAAAGGGTAGGAAACTAGCACTCAGACAAGGAATTAGCTTGCTTTGAATGGAAACCGTGAAATCCACAGGGGAGCAGTCCTAACGGACGAGCATTATTCGGCTGTTGAGCAATATAGCCCTTTCGAGGAGTTGGGATCGCCCCCTTCAGAAGAAAAGAAGAAGACCAAGATGGATCCTCAAAGAACTCGAACTTCATTCGTTTATTCAACTCAAAACAGAACAGAGTAATGAGATATTAGCAAACTGCACTAAATGTCGTAATTCTTTAACCACAAACCAACATGACTCAAACTAGCATTATGAGCCCATTAGAACACGGGTGAAGACATTCTACTCTGCCACTGTGGTTCGGAGAGGAAGAGCACTCTCGACCTCCTTAGCATCAGCACTCCTCTCAGCAACAATCTTCGACATTCCAAACATCTGAAAATGAACCAAAGTGTTAGGCCAGCTACCGATTCACACGCACTCACAGATTACATGATACATTTGTCAGTTGCCACTTGACAATTGAACTTAGAAATTGGAATTAACCTTCTTGATAGTCTTCTTGAAACAATCCTTGTGCTCATCCATAGATGCATGGATGAACTCATCAATGTGATCCTTCAAATCCACCAGAAAAGTGGCATCATCCTTCTTTTTCCGTCGACATGAGGTGACAGCAGGTGATTGCTGTTTTTCTGGTTGATTTTTCTGTGTCTCCATTTGAAATATTCCTGCTTCACATGAGATTGGTTTTGAACACTATTACAGTGAGAAGTTTAGAGGATGGTTTCGCAGGTTTCTTTTATCATGAATCTGCCTTAACTTAGAACTCAACAATGCTTTTCCGAACAATGCTCAATCATCATAAATATCCAACGAGCTCCTTTAACTTTCCTTCCTTTACACAAAATGAGTTATGTTAAAGTTCAAGGTGTTTGTTAATCTCACCCCTTTCTCCCTGAGCCCTTGTATTGTGACCTTATATTTCATGTTTGCATGTTTTTTATGAACCAGAAAAGCATTGGTATACAAGCTCATTTTCATTTTTCAAACCTAAAAAAAGCACGTATCAACATTCCACTATTATTTTCAAAAATCAAGGCAGCCACATTTGTTAGCTTTGGAAGCCAAAACATGCAATTTCTTTTTTTTTTTATCAAAAGAAAACAGTGGCAACACCAATTTCGTCCAAAAATCAAATCTTTAGGCGAAAATCGTCAGAATCATGAAAATACAAGCAAAGCACCTGTTTTTGTATCCACAAACAAATCAATACATGCGTGAACTCGTCATTGGAGATATCAATGTTGGCCTCAGTCTTGAGCCTTTGAGAAAACCCATATCACATCACAAAAACTCTCAAAACCATGCAATATCACTAGAGATGAAATCTTAATTATCCATGATCCACATCCCGAATACTAAAAAATTCAGCGCAGACAATCAAATTAAAACCACACCAATCCATGAAGTAAAACACGGAAGCAAGCAATTTAAGTTTTTTCTCAACTCTAATTTGGCGTCATTATAGGCCAACATCAATTTCCCCTCAAGATTTTTACCAGAACAAAACAAAAAAAAAAAGAAAAAAACCGAACGCACAAACAAGCTTGCTTCACATCTTCACCTCAAAACCAGGTGGCATGTGAACAGAAACAAAACAACAATTTCTAGCCTAGATTATTCTAAGCTCTATGTTTCAAGCTTTAACTTGGGTATTTAGACCCAAAAACTCGATCATCCATCATAAGACCCTCACACCGATTCGCAATTAGCCTTAAACCTCAGCAGAACTCACTTCTGTATGTCAAACCTCAATCAAAGTTTTCTCTTTCTTTTTTTAATGGGCATGAACAATCAAAGATATAAAATAATCTCCATTAGGTGCCACTAGTAGGATTCCTGAATATCCATTTTCAAGCTTCCAACCAGTAAAGCATGGCCATTTAGCAAACAAGTAAAGGATCAAGGAAAGAAACGATACCTTTGAGACGTTTGATTAGTCAAGGGATTTGAACCCTTTTATCTCCGATGACCTCCTATCGCTTTAAAATATCACTCCTTTCTCCCTGAACCCTCAGGTTGCAGCCGCCGTTGATAGTGGCTAGTATGGCGATGCTAGCAAGGGTAGCGTCAGCGTTGTTCGTGCTCGAGGATGGCTGTGCTTTGGTGATCACTAGCGTCCGATCGTGCAGTGGTCGTCTCTGGTGATCTGAGATAGCAGCAGCCTCAAATCGCAAAGCTGATGCCGCTATGGGCAGTGTCGCGGGTTTGTTGGGCGGTTGGGGAAGAACGAAGCGGTTTTAAAATTGAAAAACCTCAATTTAGTCCTCTATATATAAAAGTATTACCAATCAAGTCAAACATTTTCTGAATCGATCAATTTGGTTCCAAATATTGTCTTGGACTTCAGACAAGGTCCCTTCATCCTTCGCTGTTAGTGAAACTTAAAAACCTCATCCGTTTCGCATCTAATTGTGGGATACTTACATTCAAGAAATAAAACTAAATCTTAATCTATCATAAAACAAAGATAATTTTAGTATTCAATCATAATCTAGTAAAGTAGATCAATATTTACTATGATTCAACGCTAAGATTATCCTTCAGCTTGTTGGATTATTGCACTTATTAACGAGCACCTAATGTTTGGCGATGGAATGATAGGTCGATGAAGGGATGCTATTGCCAGGTATCGAAGATTATATTTGGAGTAAAATTGATAAAATAAAAAGTTTGAAACTCAATTAATAATGCTGTAAGACTAATAGGGAACAAATTGAACTAAATGATTTTGCTCTTATATTTTGGGCCAGAGCCCAGACAGGGTGGAAGAAGAAAGCCACTCTATCTGGGCCAAAGCCCAGATTGAGTGCAATTGAGACTGGAATGGGAGACACCCTTCTCCCATTCTCAGCGCAAAATGCACCCTTTTTCTTCACCTTAGCACAATTTTAACGCCCTCCGTTCACTCTGTCACCCTGCACTTTAATTGACGTATTCTTTGATATAATTTTTGCAACTAAATATTTTTATACAACCTTGGTGCTATTTTTTTTAGCCATTGCAAACACGGAATGCAAACTAAGCATCTTATTTCTTAATCAATAATTATTTTTAACTAACATATAACATATGTTATATCACTGATAATCATTATCATATTTTTTAATCACCAATCAATTTTTGTTTGTCCTTTTCTTTTTACCTTTTCTTTTTAGAAGTGAGCTTATACCATCGGTGTTTATAATATTTTGAACCATTAGATTTTTCTCAAACTCAATATTTCACTTTTGTTCTAATTTTTTTTAATTTATTAACTCAAGTATTAGAAAATTAGACATCTTGGCCCAGGCCCAGGATCGGAAAGCACAAATTTTACGTGAAGTTTTTTTCATGTGTTATTTATGAAAAACTAAATAAAAAGTTATTTTATTTTTGTTTCATATTATTCACCTTTCATGAAAACTCTTTTTATAGTTGATAAAACTTCATGACAAGAGAGAAAAATTGATCTCCTTACAATATAAATTCTAATTTTCTTAAATCTTAAACAATTCATTTATCAAATGCAGGTATATAATAATGATGTTTTCATCATACAAGACAACTTAACATTTTTTTCATTCTACAAGTAAGAAATTCAACACATATCTATCACGTGCACTAGACATCTAAAGATAACTTTAATTTCACAAAGAAAATGAATAAAATAACATATAAAGTCTGCACGATATATTCTCCCACTCTGTGAAGGATCCGTTCTCATCATAGAAAGCATTTCTCTACGAATCCTAGCCGCAATCGTGATTGTTTCCATTAACCCTTTTCTGACTCTTACTAGTATGCTCCTTGATGAAAAAAATCTACACACAAGATGATATTAACTTCTATAAATAAACACTAATCACACGAGTTGAGAGATTTTTAACTTTATTATGGAGTATTAAATACTCATCCTTTTTAAAATTATGTTACCATGAAAGCTATCTTGAATAATTATGATGACCTTATATCCCATAAAATACAGATAAAATGTTATAGGCATTTTAAAGCTATTGACAATGAATAATTATTTCATATTATGTAAGATTTTTTTTGGAACTTTTTATGTATCTATTAGGTGGTATCATGCCATAAATTATTAATTATTTTTGTTTTGATAAAATAAAAAATCATATTAGAATATATTGCTTATTTGTTGTTGAACTTAAACAAGGAAGATATGTGTCTTTTGTAGGATCTATCCATTTAAAGTCCCTTAAGTTATTTAAAACTTTATTTTTTATTGAGTTTCAATTATGTTTCATTTTCATTCTTATTATTTTTCAATAAAATCATTCAGTGATAAAAGCATCTAATCATGTGATATAGCTTGTAGTATTAAAAAAAACATGAGTACAATTATAAATTTCAAATGAATAAGCATTGAACATATATATATTTGAAATAAGGTATCTACCTGCCCAAAGTAATTACTTAGTAAAGATTAGTAACTTTTTATTTTTATATTATTATTAATGATTCATCTTGCAACTGTTTTAGTATTAAGCCAAGACAGCGTAATCTTTCAAGTTACATGTAAAGGTCTTTGAAAAAAAATCATTCCAAGTTATGTATAAAGATCTTTACAAAATTCAAAGCGTCGTTCTAAGACATGAAATTAAAGTTATTTCTATCTTCCTATAATTACCTCTGATAAAAATATATTAAAAAATAATTTTTCACAAATAGTTTACTAAAAAATGCTTCAATGAGAAGGCCTGGAATCAAATTAGTGGTCGCAAATTTTCATATTTCACAACACCCTGTTCTTCAAACAATACATGATTAGACATTTATTTCATTCTAATATCAAATGTAGTTGTTGATATAAATCCTAGATCTTACCGAAACAATATATTTCATCCCAATCCATGATCTGAAAGGAAGCAAGTTGTTTGTCCATGCACGAGTTTGGCCAATATGAATTGAAAATTCCCATGATGGGGTGAAAGTCGTGCAAGCAGGCAAAGCACTGGCATTATTAAAAAACTTTTGGAAGGATTTGCGAGCCTCCTTTCACACACTAGCTATGAGCAACATTCCTTCTCATCTTTAAATCTTATCCCTTTAATATTAAATTTTTATTGCTATACCAAAATTCCAATATGTAGGACAATGAGAATAAAAGTTTTGTTTGGTATTGTCAGGATTTATTGTTTTTCTTTCTATTTATATGGGGTGTTCGGACCAGTTTGCGCGTACCACGACTAATTCTCACGGCTCACTGAATACCCTGCAAACTCAGTAGGCATGTAAGGCACGGCGAGGGTGATAGACGTGCACGTCAGGGCTCGAACCCAGATGCAGTAGAAGAAGACAAATCCCTTCCACCACCAGGCTAAACACTAGAATGCAGGATTTATTGTTCTTTTGACTTGCTGTGTCATGCTGCATTACAACTTAAATTAAAAAAATTGCTCTTATAAAACATAGTAACACCAAACAAATCTACAATAAATGAAAGTGAGTTAATAACAAGCATGATTCTATTTTTTATCATCTAGCTTAAAAAATGTCGATTTCCTAGGCCATACAGACAAAAAAAATCTTAAAATTATATGTGTGTGTTACAAAAATTGCATTAGAAAAAAAAATTATATTTAAAAATATATTAACTAACAAGAACTTGAGTAATGAAAAACAAATTATATTTAAAAATATATTTTTAAATATATTAAAAATCTTAAAATTATTCAGAAGAGCACACAAGTGTTACCAAAGTTCACAAAAAACTGGGTTAACTTATTTTCTATGTTCTTGTCTAGATCTAGGTTTGGATTTTAAGAAAATTTGGGATATAAATATGGTGTGTGTGCTTTTATAGAGTTATAAATTAGATCGATAATCTAAGTTATGCCACAAGTAAAGTCAAATATTTTCTAATATATTTTTTTTCAAACAATACTATTATTTTTAAAGAAATAAAAAACTTATGAGAGCGAGAACACTAACTTGACTCGGTTTAATAAACTTGGTCAATTTAATAATATAATTAAGAAAAAAACATTAACAATAAATTAAGAAAAAAATAGAATTAATTAATTATAAAAAATAAACTGTCAATATCATATTAAAAAAAAGAAGAAAAAATACATGAAAGACTCATCTTCACTTTCTGTGGACATCACCCCATCACAAAAAAAATGGTTCACTAATATAATTATAAAGTTATTGTTAAATGTTATAAAACAAAACTAAAAGAGGTTGCATGCACCATCATAGCAACGACTTAAAAATCAAATCAAATCAAACCAAATAACATGAAGTGAACATTACACACTTATATTTAATTAATTAATTTGATTTAATTCAAAAAAATTCTTTAAAAAATAAAAATTTAACAAAGAACAAGAAATAAAAAGATATAAGATAACTTATATCATATTCAAAATTATTGAAAAATATTATAGAATTCAAATAAGAAAAAAAAGGTCTAATATCTTATTAAATAATGCTGAAGGATAAAACTAAAAAAACACGAGCTTAAAAAAAAAGGAAAAAACAAGCAAATTCAAGCAAATCATTTTTAACTTGAGTTAATATCCTCGAATGAGAATCAATTTTAATAAGAAAAAAAATTAAAAATGGTGAAATCATAAAAAAAATAATCTTAAATAAAATAAATAGAAATCAAAGAAAAGAAATCAAATATGATAGATAAAAAAATCAAATAAAACAAATAATAATTAAAACAATAATAATCAAATTTAAATGAAAAATAAATTGAAGAATTACTTTAAAAATTTAAAGGGTCAGATACAGAAATCAAGGAAGAGAGAAAGAAAAAAGACTATCAACACTAAATCAAAGATCAGTTTGCCACACATGTCGACCAGCAATGGAGATACTATTAAGATGATTCAAATGTTGTCCTCAAGCCACCATTTATCTGCAGAACACCTTCCAATCAGACATCACTTGAATAATGTAACCCCAACCCACGTGAATGCACAAGTTAACCATTTTGTTTTAAATAATATTTATATTTATTAAATTATTAAAAAAATTTCTTTATATTATAACAAAAAAATAAAATGAAAATATCAAAAAATCCTTGAATGTGAGTTAAAAAGATTTTGCTTTTAAAATAATATTATCATTTGATTCAGTTTCAAAAATTGAAAATATAAAAAGTCATTTAAGTCTGCTTTAAAAGTAAAAATACAGAAAGTTTCCTGGAAATCAGTTTAACTTTTTTATTATTATTTTAAGATAATTTATTTATTTCACAGTGTTTTACAATGTTGAAAAAACCGATTTGTCCCTTAGCAATATACTAATAACTAATAAATTATTAAGAAAATATCATGTTGCACTGAATAGCTAATTAATTAATTAATTATTTTTAAGAGGATATAATAGTTATTTATTATACTGTTTCAACCTACCGTCTGGTATATGATGATTTGCTTTTAACGAGGGAGCCATATTAGTTTTTTGTTTTTTAATTTAATATATGGCCGGCTTAAATGATAAGAAACAAAAGGCGATGTCTTGCTGGAAAAAAACAACAACACGTGAACACCAAGATCACACGTTAAATTTAAAAAAAAAGAAGAAGAAGAAGCAGAAAAGACAATTTTGGCATAGCCAGCTTGATTTTCTTGCCTGCTACTCTGTACTTTTAGTAAGAAAAAGCACTGTAATTTTATTTTATTTTTATATATTGAATTCAATTTTAATGGTTTGTTTGTGTATTTTAAAAGTATTAAAAAAATATTTTTTTTATTTTTTATTTACTTCAAATTAATATATTTTTAATATTTTAGAATTATTTTGATATATTAATATTAAAAATAAATTTTTTTAAAAAAATATTTTTAATATAAAATATTATTTAAAAAATAACTATAAGCACGTTTCAAATCAGCCAAAACTTTTTGTAATTCTTAAACATGTAAAATTAAATTCTTAAAGCAAGTAGAACGATTTTAAAATTTTTGTTTAAAAGTTCACATGCTAGGTGACTCGTTATTTTTTTATAAAGTGCTTTTAATTTATTGTATTTTTATAAAATATGTTCACTGCTTCATATATATATATATATATTTGTTAATATTTCAACTTTAATCATTTTTTTATTTATAATTGTTGTCTTTAGCTTTTGTGTCAAAGTTTTGTCTATTTTTTATTTAGCAATTCAATTTCATTTTGTCATGTATTTTTTTAAAAATTTTATACTTATTTTTTTATTTTATTTTTTCTTGGCTATTTTATAAAGATTTTATTAGTTTTTAATTTTATCATTCAACTAAAGTTTATAGTGTATTATTTGTTTTTAATTTAGTTCTTATTTGAAAAAATTAATTTTCTTTCAATTTAACAATCCCAAAAGTTTTTAGTTGCTCTCTAATTTATTTATTTATTTTAATTTTACTTTTATTTTTTGAATTGCTATTTTTTTTATTTTAGATACTTTTATATAATTAATTTTTTTCTAAATATTTTAATATTTGATTTATTAAGAATTGAGCTTTATATTTTTTTTTAAGGTATGATGCTTTTGGTCTAATGACCGGGTTATAGATTTGAAAAGTTAACACAAGTTGATATTTATTTTTTATGATTTTATTATTCAATATTGATTTTACTATTTATCATAACCTAATTTTTTATTATTTTATTATTATTNTTATCATAACCTAATTTTTTATTATTTTATTTTATTATTATTATTATTATTTACAATATTTCCTGAAAAATGTTAATAAAAAAATGAAGGTGAAAAAAATAAAAAAATAAAATAAATAAAGGTTGAATTAAAATTTGGGTTAAGAGCAACATAATTAGTTTTATTAACCAAAATAAGAGTTTAATTGAAGAATTGATAAGTGTGGGACTTAATTGAGCTTGAAATTAGTTTAATTAATGAAATCAAGAGCTTAATTAAAAATGCTAAATTTTGGTTCTGATTTGGGTTAAAATTGAAAGAAATTAAAATACAATGGTCTATTTGAAAAGGTGGTATTCTTGTAGGGAGTCTAATTGATTTTTTCCAGGGGTAATTTGAAAGAATTAAAAGCTGAAGAGTCAATTAAGGACTGAATTGAAACATTTGGAAACCAGGGACTATTACGTAAAAAAGCCGAAAGGCAGGGGTCTGATTAAAGTTTATCCACGGGGCTTTCTTGCAATGGCCATTAACATCAACTCTGTTCATCTTCTTCACCCGACCGAAAAAAAATGGATGCCCAACGATGCATCGCTAGTGCTCTTGCAATAACAGTCATATAGAAGGAGAGAAAAGCAGAGGAGAGATACGGAGACGAGAACGAGCCCCGCCATCATCTTCGTCCCTTCATCTCAAAACCGGAGGTGACAGAACACAAATAAAAGGGGGCCGAAAAACAGACGAGGAATCACTGGACTTTTTCCACATAGAACAAGGGATAGAGGAGAAACAGAACCAAGAAAAGCAAACGAGCCTAACAAAGAGTCTAAAAGGCAAAGGAAAACTAAAACAGAGGAGGGGAAGCAGTGTTGGTGGAACAACCCTTCCAAACCGTCATCTTCGTTTGCAAGAAGCAGATTCCAGGAACCAGGTGATTTAATTTTCTTTAAGAACAGAGGCAAAGAGAAGACGAAGGGGAGAGACCAGAGAATACGAACAAAGAAAACAGAGCCGAATAAAAGAAAAACCAGAGAGAAAATAAAAAAAAAAAGAGAAACAGAGAGAGCATCGTCCGATACACCATCATCTTCGGCTTCGTCCCCAGCTACACAGGGCAGCTCTCGTTTTCCCTGCCTTCAGAAGTAAAATTACCCTGTCACTGTTCAAAGCATGCGTGAATAATTCATGCATGCATGCATTGTGACCAGCCGGTAACTGTTTTTAACCAGTGATAAAAAACAAAAAAAACCAGATCGGCCGAGCCTGCACCTCCAACCCGGCTGCCCCAATTTCTTTATTTTAGTTTTTTTTTATATTTAGTCGAGCAAGCTTTTTTTAATATAAAAAAATTCAAAAATATTCGTGGTTGTTAAAAATTTATTTGTAGGTACCTTGTAGTTTTTAGGTATTTCACTATATAATTAATATATGAATTTTTATTATGAATCTAGTTTTTTTAGAAAAAAAATAAAAAAAATAAAAAATATATATGCATGCATTAAAAATAAATTTATTTTATTAACTAATGTTAGAGTCAGTTATAAAAATACTAATTTAAATTTATTTTATTTTTTTAGCTATATAATATTTATCAATATCAGAGTTAGAAGTATCCATAATTGAATATTTATTTATGTTAGAGTCATGAATATTGTAAATAAACTGTCATGGCATACACTAACAAATTTTTAGTAATTTAAAACAAAACAAACAATATAATACAGGACATTTTAAGTGGTTATAATATATTTCCTTTCACGTTACAAGTCCTGTATCATAAAATTTTTGTTGACTAGTTAGGATTTCTAATGACCATAATATTAGATGATGATCCCTCAAACTATATATTTTCTCTCTAAAAGAATAATATGTTAGATATTTATTTTTTTTCCATATTATATTGAATTTTTAGGGGCGCTGTGACATTAGATGGGATATTCTTGTTGTTTTTTTTAATATATATATCTTCTAGTTAAAATAAAAACCAATATATTAATTCTAGTTGGGGCTATAATCCAAATTGTTGTTTTTTTTTCTTATTATTTTGAAATGCATTTTCAACATTTAGTAATTGTTTTTTTATGAAAAAAATTTCTGCTGCATAGTGCGTGCCATGTCTAATTTAAAACTATCCATAGTTTACTGAAAAATTAATCCAAATACAGTAATATTATAAAGCCCTTTTTTTATTATAAAAACATAACGAATCAAATGAATATAATTAATAAACGAACAAATCTAAATCGCCATGGCTGAAGGTGTGGAATTAAAAAATGGATTCTACTGTTATGAAATCCAATTTGAGGATTTGGGTTAGAAAAAAATACGAGTTACAGGGATAACTTGGGTTAAGCGTTTTTATTAAAATGATAATGTTTTTTTTCTTTACTTTTAACATTGAATAAAGGCTGACCAGTTCAAACGAATCACTACAAAATTTTCTGGATTGAACATGCATTTCCAGATCAATTAATTAATTACAAAAACCTCGTCCCCATCAAATCTTGGGTCCTAAGTTTTTTTGTGTGTCAATCCTCTAAACCATGCTTGGTTTAACAACCATGCATTTAATTATAAAGATATTTGAATTTGAATTTTTATTTTTTAAGATCAATATTTATTAAATTATTATGAATATATCAAATAGATACGAGATGATGTTTTTTTAAAATTGTTCATAAAAAAAGTTTTAATCTTGAACTATGCATAATTTGACTTAAAAATATTCATTATTATCGAATATTGTGATTCTATTTTAGCGAAAGGATGCATTTTTTATTTTTAATGAAAAAATCAAGAGAAGTTTTTTTTTTTTCATTTTCACATAAATATATTATGAAAGATAAAAAAGATAATTAATTTTTAACGCGATTCGTACCCTCTTCTATTTCATCTCCAAGTTCGTCATCCTTTATATATATATATTCTTCGAGCTCCTTAATTTGTCACGTAGTTTTAATTTAATGATCTTGGCATTGCGTTCAAATTCGAGGTGCGAAAAAGAAACATTTAAAATAAAATAAAATTCATAGCAGTATCTTTGAAGAAATCGTGAAGGTAAATTATTGGCGATTACAATTTTCAAAGAAAGGTTTCTATGTTCTTTACTTTGAATCCAACGCTAATAGTAGATACACCTCACTATTTTCAAAGAAGACTTCCTATATTCCTTACTTCTCCAGTCCTAAATAGGTTAGGCTATCGAAACTTTGAAATCTATGATGTTGCCATGTTCCTTCTCAGGAGGAAACAAAATTTCCATGGTCATTGTGCTTTGCCAAACTTGTTCAAGTGTGCTTTTCGTTGCTCGTTGTTGGGTTGATTTCCATAAATGAATAGATTTCTTCTCTCAAGCTTCCAAAATAATTACGAAAATAGCAATCATTCAGTGACCCTTTCGTGATACAGATCTTTCCCAAATTAAAAAAAAGTGTTCAAGTTTCTTGTCAAAGTGTAGGCAGACGTCATGTAATTTCTCTCGTACACGCAACAGGCTTTTCCTCCTTTTTTTTATCCATATCAATCTTGTGTTTAAGCGAGTTGAAGGTTTTAATTCGCCGAAAATTCGTGTCCCACATAAAATGCACCTGTTCTTTAGGTGTGTTCTGGCGAATTCGATTTCTGGATAAAGTATGGGGGATATGGATGAAAGTTAAATATAATATTATTTTTTTATAGAGAAAGGTACGAATAAAAACAAAAAATACGGGTGGATTTTCTGAAATGATATATTTTCTTTCGTTATATATATTAATTATTCATACCATCCTAGTCATCTCACCTATTGAGTGATGTTGCTGCTATTGCTGCACCACCTCCATCGTTTTCTTCCACCATCACATTTCTTGAGGGTGACTTTGATGTTCAAATATTATTATTTTCATTTACTTCTCCTTCAAACCCATCATCACCGTCGCAATTATTTTTACTATTATGATAGATCATTGATGAAATAATCTTTTAATCCTTAATCTTTCATTTTTATTTAGAGAAATAGGGTATTATAAACGTTAAATTTCATTCTCATTTCTTGTTAGTATTTCAAACAAATGATTACAATTAGAAGTCGTTTTGATCTTTCAATTCTTATAATAATTTCTCTATTTCTATTACAGATATTTCATTCTCAATAACCAAGCAAGCGGCAACCTAAGAATCTATTTGAGGTGTTTTTCTATATGATTCTATTTTAGATGTATAAAGAATTGGAACAATTGAGCATGTAGGGTTAAAAAATATGTACCGATGGGCACCGAGGTTCGGTGTGACGGAGCCATGGAGGAGAAGGTTCTCAAAGACTGGACTCATTGATTTGTTCCTTCCTAAATTAAAATTCAAATCATGGACTTTGACTGAATTTTTTGTTTAATGTCTCACATTGTGCATAAATAAAAATATTTTTTCCTCGTTTGGTTGACTTGAATTCAAGTTTGGTGGCATGTACTAGTCGTCGCTACAACTCCCGATCTCGTTCTCACTCTCACGCTCTCTCCTATTCTTCAATTACTTAGGACCACATCCACTTTTATTTTATTTTTTAAAAAAAAATATTCCATTCTGTGCCACATTGTTTTAAACACAGTACCAGTGCCCTGTATTTTTATTAATTTATTAAAAGACCGAGGCTGTTAATTAATTAAACATTTATTTTTTCAATTTATCTAATCAATTTTGAACCGGTGATGATGATGTCAATATTAACAAAGATATAAATTCGACAATAATGAATAATGTAAAATATACTCATTTAATTGTCATAAAATCTTGATTTTGAATAGTTGTACTCAATTTAATATAATTAAAAATACACATACTCAATTTGTTTGGTTAATATATTAGGTTCTGTTTCTTATAAAACAACGATAATGGTCATAACTGAGTGAATCGGTCTGGTTCTCATAATTTTTATTTATTTAAGTTTAGCATCTAAATTATCTAGTCTCGACTCTCGGTCGATCGTCATAGTTGACTCGCTCCTTTTTCAGAGGTCATTGGCTGATTTGCTTACTTGAAATTCTAGCCATATTGATAACAGGTCAACAAACTCAGCTAGAATCAATTAGGAGGTGCTTTTTATGACAAGTTCTATCGAACGCCAAAGCTGATGAATCTTCGTTCTTGTTTCACTGTGCAATGTGAAAAATACTCTAAACCCTATATTAATTTACTGATTATGACCCTATGTTACATGTACATATGTGTATGTTTTTTAATGGAGTTGTGCTGTCACTGTCAAAAATCAAATCCACGCTGTCTAGCTCATCTTCTAGCGCTGTTATGAAATTAATACCATATTAGAACACCCATATAATCAACCTGCAGGATAGCTTTCATGCCTAGAGGAGTATATTAATGCCACAACCGATCGCTTTCCTGATTCTGAGCTCCTAACTCAGCCAAAAAATCATCACAGTACTGGTTCCCTTCACATAGAATATGAGAGAGTATGCACTTCCAATCTTATCTAAGAAGTATTCTAATGTCCAGCTCGATGATGGCAAAGTAAGGATGATGAACATGTAAATGATATATATGGAAACCTGAGTCTTGAAGATTATCAGCAGGATAAAGAGATTGCAGAAGATCACTCACTGAATCAATCACTAACTCCTAAGTAATGATATGAATGGAAACTTGAAGATTATCAGAACGATTAAAGGGGTTGCAGAAGATTAAATTCACTGAATTAATCACTAACTCCTCAAGTTAAATGCTTAACTTGTTAAAATAATTAATATCAAACACAAAAAAAAAACTAAAATTCTGAATAATTTTATATTATAACTATTTAATCTTAATCTAAATAGAAATAAAATATATATAAATTAAACTAAAAGTATTATTCTACTTTTAATAAATAAAATTATATAAATATTGTTTAATATAATTAATTAAAAATAATTATCCAGGAGAATGTTCAGGGGATGATTGATCTCTCAAAATCTGTAACTCCTTGCACAAATCTTGGCACTGGTTGTGCACTTCTTTTCCTTAGAAGCATTCGGTAAAAAAAAAAAAAAACCTGTTCTTCCATCTTTTCCCTAAATTTCTACAAAACATTGGAAACATCCATGATTTGCTCGAATAGTCTCCTGAGAATTGGCCTCCACCATCACCTTCCTGCTGTAACCCAAAGACCAAAGCGATAATAAACCAAAACGAACAGCAGAAAGCTCAGCTAGCACATGAGGCTTGACCCCAAGAACACCGAAAACCAGCAGTCCATAAGTACTAACTTACTGGATGTCTCTCTGGAAAAAACAAATCTGCTTTATATATGTTAAAATGATGCTAAATTATGACCACCCATAGGGCAACTAGTTCTCAACCTCAATTTCATCGTAATTTCAGGCCTGGCATCCTCCCCCTTCCTCATGCGTTTCTAATTCTGGATCCACACGTACAAGATTAATCATTGACAGAATATGATATTATATTATAATCAAAGTATGTTTTGTAAGTATTTTGATTTTTCAAAATTAATATACTTGAACATTTCTTGTTGCAATTAATTGCAATAAACGGAAAAAACATGTAAAACTGCGAGGATTAATTTGCTTAATTTCCTTGGACAAAATTATGATGTCTTGGCTAGTTGCATGCACCTATGATGCTTTGAAACATGAGTTTTTGATTGCGTAAAACATTGTGCCACGCACACGAAGAATTAAGGAGGAAAAAAACGAGATTGCTTGCCTAACCAGCAGGATCTCCTGATCTGTGCATCTTCGAAGAACGAAAATTAAACTATTGACTGCCGTGCCGGCACAAGATTTTCTAGTTTTGAATATATAGAAATTAGTTTTCCTTTTTGTTTTATCACCAAAAATATATATATAGAAATAAAAATTGGAGCTAAATTCCAATATTGCAGAGATCATGCATTCAGTACATTGGCGCTATGATAAATGATGAAACTGAATTATACATATACGTGCGCGCGCAAGCGAAGTATCTGCTATGGGACAAGAACTGTGATGTAGATTCATATATTTCTATGCATATTAAGAAACAATTGAATATTTTTAATAAGGTGCGGATGCATGCTTCCAAGCTGACAATTCGTCTGGTATATATTCTGTAGATTTCAAAGCTTTTGATTGAATCATAGCTTTGAAAGCCGAATTGGTCCTCGTGCAACTGTGCCTGAATACCAAGTAAGCTGCCATTATTCGTTGATTGGATTATTATTTACGATAAATCATTGTTTAAGGCCTGAAAGTCAGCAATCTGTCGTATGCCCTTCCCATCTCTCTCCCCGAGCCTATCGATCTTGGAAAGAAAGACGAGGTCTTGTCGAGTATTTTGGCCCTTTTTGAAGCAATTTTTAATTTCAATCCAACGGTGCATACATCCGTATCCCACCGGAACTGTTTGATGATAAATTTCCAAGGCAAGAAAAAGAAAAGGTTGCCAATGATATATGACGTCTGTAATCACTGTCGTTTGTAAACAGATTACTGCTAACTCTACTGTTTTTCAGAGGATCTTGGTCCTTTTTATCATATTGGTAATTTTGATATTTGAAAATAATTTGTAATATTGTCATGAAAGATGAAAGATTATATATATATATTGAGTGTTATCTTCTAACCTTTTAATTTTATGAAATATTTTCAAAATATGATTATTATCACAGCTCATTGCTACATGAATTCCTGTGACAACAAATTGTCCCACGAGATTTAATTGATGAAAGGTTTTATATTTTTATAATGGTGAAACAATGTCAATTCCTTTAAAATTATAAATATAATCAAAACCAATTTATATATAGTCAAATAAGATTATAATAGATTATGTTTTTAGATAAATTGAATGCATGAATCTAAGATCATCAGCAAAGTCAGAAAATTTGACAGAAGGGGATGAAAATTTTATTAAAAAAATCAAAATATTAAAATATGAAATTGATGGTTTTATATATTAAACCCAATCTTAAAACATAATAAAAAAAATGAAATCTACTCCACTAGTAAACATTTACGGGCTGATAAGCTAGAAGATAGGAATGGTAAAAAAAGAAGAAGATATTTTGAAAATTATTCTTAAAATTAATTAATGGTTGATTTTGTTACATGAGGACCCTATCTAGTGGGTCTCACGCGGAAAATTCTAACCCAGTTGCCGAGAATCATGGTCCCATGGCAATCATAGCTCCTTCAGCTGTCTTCGAGAACGAGAACTTAGGGTCCCGACAGTATTAAAGGACGGATACGTTCGAAGAGAGAATTCCTAGGATGCTGTTGTTATGGGCAAGTCATGCTTACATAGGCACTGTCTACAGTTCGTCACGTAGATTTCAAACAAACATGTGGTTTTTATTTTTTTGAATTATTTTTTATTTAAAAATATATTAAAATAATATTTTTATTTATTTTTTAATTGAATATTAAAAAAATTTAAGATAAAAACATACTAAATCAAATCAGGTTAAATTAAATTAATATATAAAATGTGTCACTTATATCATAAAACAATAATAACCTTATAAAAATAAATTAAAAAAATATTTTGAATCTAATTCTCAAACAACATAATAATAAATGATTAAATTTTAAAAAATTAATTAAAAAATATAATAAATAATAGAGTTGATCTAAGTTAACTTGGCAAACATAAATTATAAAACCGAGATAATTTAAAAAAAATAAATTAAAATAAATTATAAAACTCAATTTTAAATTAATCAAATGTTAAAAAATAAAATTAAATAAATAAATAACACAAAAAAATCCAAGTCAACTCGTGTTAACTCGTTAAACCTGTGATCTAGACCATGAAACTATGATAACTTTATAAAAAATAAATTAAAATAAACTTAAGGCTTAATTAATAATCAATTTTATATTGAAGAATAAAATTAAAAAATTAATTATAAAAAATAACCAAAAAACTTGAGTCAATTGGATTAAAAAAAAATCATGACACGGGTCATGAAACTATAATAACTTTATAAAAAATAAATTAAAATAAATTATATAATTTTATTATAATAAATTTAAGATTAAATAATAAAATCACAAAAAAATTACTTTGCAAGAAGGGGAAATTTGTTTTCCGGCCTAGCTATTGTTACTATAGGAACTCGTCCGCTAAATTTATTATTACAACCATGATTTAAGTTAAAATTTAATTTAAACTATTTTTTTATATAAATTGAATTGAATTTGAATGATTTTGAGGATTGATCATTGATCAAGTATTAAAATAATATTATTTTAAATAAAAATAATGAATTTAAGGTGACCACATGATTCATAAATTAATCTTTAAATCAGATTTTGTACCTCATCTAACCACTACAACTCACGATCTTGGAAATGGTTAAGTAGGAATAGCTCCATGCCAGCATACAGGACACCCGTGATTAACGGTAGATTAAGGTTTTTAATTTTCATGCATTAATGGTTTTTGATTGATTTTACTGAGCTATTACTTTATCAGTAATTTTCAACACAAAGAAAAATCAGTGTTTTCCTTAAATTTAGTACTACCCTTTCACTGCTTCTGTACAATTTCAATTTTATTTATTTTTAAATCCCTAGTCTCAAAATCCTTTCTTACACTGCTCTCAAAGTTTAAGCAATGCCCTGGATATTTTGATTAACGGAATAAGAATTTCATTATAGATCAAGAATCACTCGATTCTCATGAACCAGAACATTGATTGATCAGTTGCTAGTTTGCGCAGTGAGTTCCTAACCCGAAAGGCAGACATTTTCTATATATATATTATATTAACGGTTGGTGCAATGACGTGAAGTGATAGGATTGATTTTGTCCCCGTAAACCCAGATGATCCAAGGCCAACAAAAATTGAATAGGTGAGAAGTCAAATCTCTAAAGATCTTTGCCTGTTGTTGGAAGTCAACAATATGTTCTACTGGGAATCCACGTGTGATGGTTCATGTTTCCTTCCTATTAGGGTGGGTGGGTGGCTTCTTTTTCCTGCTTTTTTTGGTGCTGAACGAAGGTTTGAGCGCACTGAACAACAATGATGTAATTACCTATCTATTTCTTCAAGTTCAATTAACCTTTTAATGTGTTTGTTAATTGATTAATGTTGTAGGGTATCTATTATTTTTGTTTAGAAGTATACCAAAATATTTTTATAAAATTTTTGACATTCCACGTCCTAAACGGACACCCTCACTAACATATTTTTTATATATATAACTTGGTCTACATAGGGGGCTAAAAACTCACCCGTGATGCATTACTAGACTTCAGGGAAAAAGAAAAATAAAATGGTCAAGAAGGCATAACCTGTGCTTACAGGGTGGCCTTTATATATATATATATATATATAAAAGAAGAAATTATGAATGCTTTCTGAATGAAATTGATGGCGGGGTTGAAATTGTCCCAAAAAACAAGGTGTAAACGAGGAAGTTCCATTGTAATTACTCAAGGGGTGTGCTCTCCGAACTAGACTTTTAAATCGGTTCTTGTGATGCAGAATTTAAAACTTTCAATTAAGTCATGGGTCCCTTGTTAACCTTTGGACCCCGAGATTTTAGTAGACTTCTTCCAGGACAGATCATTTGCCCTCAAGTACCTCCTTATAATCAAAGTCATGCCTTGACCAGAACAAGCATCCAGTACGCAAGCATTCGTCGAAGGCACTGTGTTTTGTTTGTGTGTGTGTATATATAATTATAACCCTCAACTTGGAGAGCAGTCTCGCGTGATTATACATGGTGTAAGAGAGAAGAAAGAGAGAAAGCGATAGAGATATGGAGGCCTTGTCAAAGATGAGTAGTTCTGATATTGATCATAACGAGGATGAGGACTTGATGCTTCCAGGTTTCCGATTTCACCCCACTGATGAAGAGCTTGTTGGGTTCTATCTGCGGCGGAAGGTGGAAAAGAAACCACTTAGGTTTGAACTCATCAAACAGATCGATATCTACAAGTACGATCCATGGGATCTTCCAAGTAAGACGTCTTGCTCTTTTCAAATGTATATATCCACCTAGTGATGTTCATCCATCACCTTTTTAGAGTTTATTCTTACCTAATTAGCTGGTGAAACCACAGAAATCTTTCGTTTCTCGCTTGTGATCAATCGCCTCCGTGTTTGGTGCACAGAACTAGAGCTTCTTTCTGCCATTCAAAACCAATCTTAAATCTCATGGCCTCTTTTCTGTTCTTCTACACACACACACACACACACTTCTGGTACAACATTCAAAAAAGTACTTACGATAGATAAATTCCACTCCTTTATGCTAATTAAGATCAGCACATACCTGACATGTATGGTTCAGGTGTCCAGCTGCAGAACTTCAACCTGATCTCACCGGGTCTGACCGACGGGAACTAGAGAGAGAGATAGGGAGATCTTTTTTTTGGTTTACGATATAGCATGAGATCTTAATTAGGGATCATAAGAACTTTGGAGACACTATACAGTAATTTATCGAAAACTAATCCATTGTGTTTCAGAAAAGTTGCCTCCGTCAGCAATATTAGCCAGTGCCCCGAAGGACCAAAATCGGAAATTAACATTTATGAGTCTAATACATTCGATATGTGGCCGGATATGATTCATTTACTTTAAATAAGCAATACATCGATCCGGCTGTAATTGCAAAAATAAATAAATAAACAAATCAAGTATTTATCATTCCATGTGTAAAAATGTAATTAAAAAAAATTAGAGCATCAAAGCTTGCTGAAAATAAGATTTCCTCCATAAAGAGGCATACGCATGCAGTTCTCGGTGTAACAGTATGATTTCAATTAGCAGATCATCATATCGTATTTGAGTTCATTAATTACATCCTGGTAATGTCGTTGGCTTTGCCTCTAACCTTCTGTTTTCTACTTTTTACATGAAGAAGTTAGCAATGCGGGGGACAGGGAGTGGTACTTCTTCTGCATACGAGGGAGAAAGTATAGGAACAGCATAAGGCCTAACAGAGTCACAGGATCTGGATTTTGGAAGGCCACTGGCATCGACAAGCCCATATATTCAGTCAAAGAACCACATGAGTGCATTGGCCTCAAGAAATCCTTGGTCTACTACCGGGGAAGTGCTGGAAAGGGCACTAAAACTGATTGGATGATGCACGAGTTTCGCCTTCCACCAAACGGGAAGACCACAAACCCTAAGAACATTGCACAAGAAGCTGTAAGTCTCTTCATTCCACGTTATTCCTCATCGATATCACTTTCCATGGTTATTCTCGCCATTTTTATGTCGACGAGAATTCCCCCTCAAAATTAATGGAGTCATCACCAATAACCTAGTTATCTAACGTATAATGCACATTGATCCGTGCAAACATGCATCATGGTATGGATAAAACCGACGACTAGCAAGTTTGAGGAACGAGTAACTAAGAGGAAGGGATAATATACAACGTTAAGCATCCATGATTTATATACGACAAGCATGCTGACCACTTCTACATTGGTAAATTTGCTTACAGCCTAATATTTCTAAATCACAATGTGTTTTTCCCCGTCTAAAAACGAGATGTTATGGACCTTAGGTTACGTATATATAGAAATGAACAATGTTTTTTGAAACACCATCACTATTAATTAATGTTACCACTCAATCATGCATATAGAGCATCGACAATTACTATTAACTTCTAGATGTGATTATATATGATTAGAAATTTCTTTCTTGGCATGAATATATCTGGTTATAGCTATCACAAAGTCGACTCTCTCATCACGATGAACATACCATGAACCAAGGAGTTGAAATTGTGAAGTTTTATGAAATATATACCATCTTTTTCTTTGTTTGTTGTTGCTTTTATTAGTTCAAGTACTTTATTTATTCTTTATACATTAGAAAACATGGCACCAATTGTTAAAAAACTCTTAAGGGTTTTTTTTTTTTTTGGTTATAAAAACAAGCTTTAACACGAGACATTTCAAGGAAGAAAGAGCATAATATCAGTTGAATTGTAAGCTTGATTGCGAAAAAAGAAAGAGAGTTGAATAGTAAGTTTAATGGGGACATGTGGGTCTCCCACGTACCCATTATTGAAATTAATTATAAGGAATTAATTAATTAATTGGGTGATAGCTACCTGAGGCATCGACTACAAACTTTTTTCGTTTTTTCAAATATCAGAGTCTTCTTTTTCGGTAGTCTACGGAAAAATAGTTGAAGTCGATATATAGGGACCATCGATCTCTTCAAAAGTTCGAAATGTGTGGTTTATTTCCATTGCCAGAGAAATAAAATTCAAAACTCTTACATTTCTTCAGTCTACCTCCACCAAAGGCCATCTGACAAGTCCTTCAATTTTTCCTGGCCATGCAGGAGGTTTGGACGCTCTGTCGAATTCTCAAACGAGTCCAATCCTACAAAAAGTACGTACCGGCAGCGGCAGCGGCAGCGGCAAAACAGCACCCTATTAATGATTCAAATTCAAAAACATGCAGCTTTGAATCTGAAATTAGTGCCGAGCAGAACGTGAGTTTTGGAGACTCGGTCGTTCAAAGAAATGAAAGGAAGCCTGTCATCATAGACCAAGCTAGCCATGAAAGGAATCACTTTTTTACGGGTGGTCAATATGATTCGATTACTGACGCTCCATTTACTGCAGCTCTCCAGAACTTCTGGAATCCAGACGCTGGAGATGATTTCTTTGATAATGGAAACTGGGATGAACTAAGAACAGTGGTCGAGCTAGGCGCCATTGATGCAGCTCAAGTTTACGACTATTGTAGATAGAGTGATAGATAGATAGATTGATACAGATAGCCAAGCTGTTATATATATATATAGGCACACACACGCCACACATATATACCCTTTCTACCCCACCTTGCTGGTAGTTCTATATTATCGTGTCCTATGATTAGGAATTTAGAAATCTAATAATTAAGCACCATATATGGATTAGTATTAACCCTTTGACATTTCCTTTCTTTATGTTTTCCTTCCCTTCCAGGCCAGCGGACGTGGCTTTTGACATTATATATATATGTGTGTGTTCAAGGTATCCGTGCCCATTTTTGTTGGGTGTACCGTACCTGAACTAATTATGTCTTATCTATGCAACGAGGAACCAGGACATGAGCAGATTTTCTTTTACTTATTTATTTTATTTTTGGTTGGATATCTATTTTTAAGCTTTTGATGACTATCTTCATCAAAAACTAAATGCTATGATGTGTTTCACAGCCGATTAAGGCCTTCTCTCCATTTTCCTGCGTAAACAAAGCCATCCTCCATTGCTCGAAATAGAGTAATGATACTAAATGCACATCACTCTTTAAAACAGGAAAAAAAAAAAAAAAAGCAAACTTCTAACATGGGCAGGTAGAGTTGTTTTGTGAACTCTCTTGGACTCCTGGGTGCGCAGGCAAGGGCCACGGGAATTAGTTTATCCGCATGCAACACCGAGGCTAAGCTAGCTGGTGTGGAAGAATAATAGCAGACGGAAGTGGAGATGACGAGGATGGTGATTTGGGAGGCTCAAGCTTCGCTCTTCGCCCCAACAGAGGGAGCTATCGGACTACAAGCTAAGTTGATCTGAAACTGATAACTTCAATGATCCAAAATTGAAAGCAATAAAGGAGTGAGTTCCATTCACTGACTTCGACACCATATCCTGAAGATGTAGAAATATCGAATTGCTGAACCAAGTATCAAGGCAGTCAGTGGATAGTTGAACTAAATCCACGTATTTCTTACTAGCTGCGAAACTGCGCCTGGTGTATGCAACTGGATGTGCTTCTTTCAATGATTTCTATGATGAGGGGAAATTTGGGTAACAAGATTTTTAAATGCAACAAGAACCTAATCAAGCAACAAATGCGGCCAGCAATTATAAATTAATTTAACAAGCTCGATACAGAAACATCAAGGGGGGATTAAAGCCCTCGATAACATTCAAGAAAAGGCCGGCTGTATTCTTTAACAAAGATACGAAGTCACTCGTAGATATATGATTTGGGGCTAGGCGGTTCAGATCTCAAATCTATGCTCTCTGTACACACATAAAATAGATGGACGATTTGAAGCTCTAAATTACATTCCAGGAAAGATCTGCCTGTATCCTTCATTGAAGATACAAGGTCATATAACAACAATGGCATCGAATGAGCCAGCTAATGAAAGAAATACCTCGATAAATGTCAAGATTTTACTGTCAATTGACTTCATATAGCATGCTGTCCCCTACATTTAAAGATTCTATCCCCTGTGGTATGTGCAACATTGAACATCAAGGCTGATGATAGGTATTGGCTCCTTGCTCATGATGATTATTTACAGGTGGGCTAACAACAGAAATGTCCAGGCTGCTTCCTTCTGTCTCAGGGGCAACTTCTCTCACATCAGCTATTGTTGACTCGGTTGCCTGAATATCACTCCATTCAGCATCTTCAACTGGCCGGGGGTTGCTTTGATCCACTGCCATGTGCACAACACTCTCCCCAGAGGCTGGGACAGCTCTAGAAACACTAAGACAAGCTTTATCCACATTCTCATCTGACATGTCCACATGCTTAGTCAAGGGAAGAGTTCTACCAACAACATTTGGGGTCTCCGTCTTCTCCTCGAAAACTTGCTCTGTATCTAGGTGCTGCCTGTTGAGTGAATGGTATATCAGTTTTGTCAGTCTTAGCAAATTTCAAGAAATAATATTTTTCAAATTTCTCCAAAAATGCTGATGTATGCACAATTCATGTTTAATGCAGAAAAGAAATGATCAAGATAGATTAGCAGAAGCAGTGAGATGACAGGTTACAAGAGTGAAAAATAAAGGCTTACGAATCTCCTAAAGAAGGCTAACATAAGACGAGTTCAAAAGGTCAGAAAATGGAAAACGATGCAGCAATCTTCATATTGGCTTTAGATTGGATCAGATGTCAAACCTTTGAAGTTGTGCCTCTAGCACATTTGCATATGCTAGAAGCTCCTCCTTCTCCTTCATGGCAGCTGCCTCCTTCTCCACAGCCTCCTTTATTCTAGCTTCAACATCTACTTCTGCAACTCTTGCCTTCTCCTCTGCTCTCACAACAGCTCCTTCTAATATCACAGCACGCTCTCTAGCTTTTGCAATCTCAGAACGCCACAAATTTGCCTCCTGAATGGCGGAGTCTCTCTGCTTGATCAGTTGATCTCTTTCCTTGCTCAGAGCCACGACCTTCTCTTCAAAATCTTTTAACTGCACATGACCATCAATAAAAACCCACATAACCAAAGATGAAACTGGCATCCAAAATTTTATGTAGGCATAAATCCCAATTGGCAATGATATTAGTCAAACTGCATGTCAGAAGAAAAATATATATCTTCTGAAATGGGATTTGCTTTTGCTATCACATCGTGTATAGTTTACATATAGCCATTGGACTACACAATGAACCATCAAGAAAGGAGAGATTACTGGTACCTTCAACATGGATGACTCCAACTGCTTTTCTGAAGCTTTTGATAACCGCTCAATTTCAGAACAAGCAATTCTTCTTTGTTCATCCATTATATGAGCAGCAGATGCTGCAGTCTCAGCAGCTTCCGCTGTCTCAGATAGTTTATCCGCTATATCTCTTATTGTTGAATCACGAGCACGAAGATCTCGAGCCAGATTCTGTAATTCCTCATCCTTGACTCTCAGCGTCTCCTGTAAGATATTCTTGCTTAGAAAACCAAGTCCATAGAATGAATAGCCAAATAAACTTGAGTTGGCATCAGGAAGCAACCAGTTGGGAACGTGCCAAGCTAGGCTAGGCAGGTGTTGCACAATGTAGTATGCATATATTGCGAGGGTGGTTAGTTAGTTTTCAAAATGAAGGGATAGTTGGGTTCCAAGAGACATGCAAAGCCAGACACTTTGACTTATAGAAAATTTACTATTTGTCATTCCTAACATGAAATTTGTACAACATTCAATAATGCTGGGGTAAATATGTTAAATCCTTTGAAAATGACTTCTTATCTGCAGGAGCAAGCAAATATAGAAACTGCAAGCTGTTTAGCAAGTGCAAAATCAATCTGCACATGGTTAAAGGAAAAAAAAAATGAGAGCATAATTCTCAAAGGCGAGCTTATGCATACATCCCCTGCACTGAGAAGGACCCTCTTCTTCATGCATTAGCGCAGACTCAAAGTGCATAACTCAGTATTTACAGTAAAAAGAGGTTAAAGGGAATGCAGTTTGACACACACATTCTAAGCATCAAGTGGCAAACATTGAATGGGGTGGTATACTCTTAAGTTCCAAAAAATAACAGAAGGCAACCAATTTTGAGCATGCATAATGCATACCAAGGATGTTCCATTAAGTGTGTGTTTGGCATTGTGGTAGCTTTTGTGGTTGTGTTTTGAAAAGGTATGTTTAAAAAAAGCTGCAAATTGTAACTTTTTCTTAACCAAGATTTCAAGAGAGAATTTTCAATAGGACTCGTACAAAACTTTGGTGCACTTTCAAATCTATTGTTGGGGCAAAACACAGAACACACCATGCTGCATCACATGAACAAACAGAGCCTAAATCTGGGCAGAAAATGTAACACATAAACAAGCAAAAAAACAAAAAAGAACGAGCAATTTTGGGAATTATATACCTTCATGATTGTCAAATCATCCATTGGACCATCAGTAGTCCTATTATTCATCATTCCTAAAGCATTTCTCAAAGAAATCTGCATTGCTGCTTCAATTTCTTTAGAGCATTCCTGTGCTATTGAATTGGCAGCGGCAACCACAGCTGCAACTGTTCCTAATTTTGCAGAACCACTTCCACTTAAGGAATCTACTGCCTCTTTGTGAGCCTTTAGAACCAACTGAGTAGCACTGGTCATTGAAAGGCCAAAAAATAATCAAGAATAGGTAAAAGCCATTTCAAAATCAATCGGAACAAAGGGGAAAAAATGGAACTCATATGAACCTGGTAAGATCGACCAAAGTAAATTAGTTACTGAACATCATCACAAAAACATAGGCCGACTAAAAGAAAATATTACAGATAGAGAAAGGAACCTAAGATGAAGAAAAAAGGGGCACTGTTAGATTCTCATGCGTTAGAAGTACTTGCCTCTTAGATTCTACCAGTGTTGGAGAGAAACGTTTTAAGCTAATTGTTCAACTTTTAGGGCAGTTTCCGAGCAGTCAAAGTCATGACAGGGAATGACTTCAACATACAGCCTATATGAAATATTTTAAAGGGGACACAAAATTTGAAAGTTGCTCTAATGTTGGAGGATCAAAACAAGTCACCTATAAGATGATCAATGCCAGCAGGAGAAGGCTACAGGAGTTATCCTTATTCCTACCCTATCCAGACCGTATGAGCCATAAGATTCTAAAATACTATCTTTCCCTCACTGATTCAAGGCACACCATATTTTTGCCATCTTTTGCCTCCTTCACCCTTTGCACTTTTTATTCATATTCTGACAAAAGTCACCTCCACTTTCTCTTGAACAAGCTAAATTGTTATATTTGTCTTTTCTTGGAAGCTCTAAAAAGTCCAATGAATGGATCATCTCCAAGATGTTACGGTTATTCAAACATAGTGTATACTGG
Source organism: Populus ilicifolia (assembly GCA_015708895.1). Lineage (NCBI taxonomy): Eukaryota > Viridiplantae > Streptophyta > Magnoliopsida > Malpighiales > Salicaceae > Populus > Populus ilicifolia. Next base: position 879,194 of record SRLM01000292.1, on the reverse strand, counting down.
TAGGGGACAAAAAATAATGCTTTAAGCAGTGTATATTTAATCCCAAAATCTCAAACCAACATAAGGCTCGTGAAAATTTATTTTATAATATAGATCATGTCCATGGAAAAGGGGTAAAAGAAACCCTCACAAGTGGAAGCACATAAAGACTCGTAAAATGTTCACATAACCTAAGACATAGACCAGCAGAACGCTATTGCTTGCTTGATTTTCAGAACAAAATTATTTCAAACTTTACATGAATAATCAACAAATCTACAGATAAAAAAAAAAACATTTATAATCATAGAAAAGCAACAGAAATATATCCTTCAGCTCATCGAAAATTCCATAAAGCAAAGGCAAAACTTACTGTAGAGTTGCTACCCAAGCTCTAGCTGCACCAGGAGTCTCTGCACAAAGGAAGTAATCGTTTTTCTGGGGAGTACCGATATCTAAATTAAAGTTAAGCGTGCAAGTTCAGCAAAATCCAATTCACCTACATCGCAACGCTTTCAACTGAACAAAAGAATAACAATCTCAAATAGATTAGCTAACTAAGGATACAAAAACAGCAGCCATCATACTTTGGGAGTCCACTGAATCATGCAACGAAAAAAGAGTGTTAATAATCATTCAAAATAATTAATAACGACACTAATTTCTGAAAATGAGCAAGAAAAACATCATTAAAAAACACTAATATTACTGGAAGTTCACAGGAGAGGCTGTGATCGTGCTATTTGCGTCAAAGATAATCGTTCCTTTCACAGCTGGCTCGTTTCTCCTAGTCCTAAAAGGCACGAAAAACAGCATAAGTTGAAGATTAAAATATAATCCCTAAAAAAACGAAAAAAGGAGCAAAATTTGCTCACTTGTATTCCATTTTCCCAGTCGTCGGGTCTAAGATCACCCATCGCTCGTTCCATTTCCTCAGCTAACAATGCAAAATCAAGAATCAATAACTTACAACTCACTCCTAAAGACCGAACAATGTCAAAACAACCATAAGATTTAGTCATAGACTATCAAGAAACCTGTAATTTCCGGGTACAAAAAAAATCTGTAAATAAAGAGATTGAAAGGGTAATTGGCGTACAGTTTCAGATCGCTTAAGGAGCGGGCCTTGCAACAGGTTTCTACCAGAACCGGACGCTAATTGCCGCTTGATCTTCTCCAAACTATTTTCCGTGTCCACTGCTGCTCTCTGCTGTTTTTACAATTAATCATAATTACAATTAGCTTAATTACGTGTCATCACTGTAATAATTGATCAAAACACTTTGTTATGGATTCAATTCATCTAGATTAAAATGAGAGAGGAAAGGTGGGGAGGACTGACCGCGGAAGCTCCATTGGAGGTCATGATGGTATTACAGATCAGCAATTACGGTTCGGTCGCTTTGGATAAATGGGTTTTTGTGATATTTTTAGAACAGAAGACAGACACGAACATGAAAATAATATTAAAAATCACGAAGAGGGCTGTTAGGTTTGGCTTGTCTCGTGGACTTGCAGGTGACGCCTTTGCTCGTGTTTTTTTTATTTTTTTTATTTTTTCTTTTAACAGGAAAAGCAAGAGAAAAGAAAAGAAAAGGGAATAGTTTAGTGGGAAAATGGATGCGAATTAATTCAGTTTTTTATTAATTTAATTTATTTAAAAAAGATTTAACCTGTAAATTTAAATAGTAATTGTTTTTTTAACGAGAACGACAGGTGTTATTTGACAAAAACAAAATCTGAATTCACTCCACGATGTTGTAAAATCATTAAAAATCACATTGAATTTACGGTTTATATTTTGTTATCTGGAGTCCGTATGAGAATAGTGAAACAAAAAATTATTTAGAAGGATTATAGGATTTTTGGTTGCCCAGTTTAATCAATGTTTTAAAACTTCATTTGTTTTTAAAAAAATTATTTTTTTTTTGTTTTCATAGCTAATTTCAAAAATATTTTTAACAATAAAAAAATTATTTTAATATATTTTAAAAAAATACTTTAAAAAACAAATATCCTTCCTAGATTTATAAAAAAAAATTGTAAAAAATAATTAAATTCACATATCTTGTTTTAATTGAAAAATCGTATTGGGTTAGTTGCATGTCTTTTTCATAATTTATTCAATCTGCAATCGAAATGCTTGGATCTGTTTGTCCACTGATACAAAGGAAAAGATTGAAGTTTTATATATATACATATATATATATATAGTTAATTAAGACAGTAAATTATTTAATATAACACATCCAGGTAAAGATTGCAAATTATGATTTAAAAGGGTAAAATGTCATAGCTTGCAAAATAATATTCTCTTGATTTCTAAATTATCAAATAAACTAAAGGTCTCTTCACCTTTTTGCTTATTAATCCTGGACTGACCCGAATGATTGATTTAGTAATTGGATTAGTCGTCATAAAATAAAAGATTAGAATAAATAAAAACTTAATAAAATCTGATTGATGCATGACTTAAATAATTCAACAAATTTTATTGAGATTTTAAAAAAATATGTTTTTTCTCATAGCTAAACTTTTATATATATAGTAGATTATTAATTTTTTAAAAAGTTTGTTATATAAATACTAAAAATTATTTTATTTTTTAAATATAGAATCTGAAGCACTTTAATATATATATTTTATATTCACAAGAAAGAACTTATGTATTTTCAATATAGGATAAAAAATTATTTTAACTTAAATATTTCAATTTAAAATAATAACAAATCAATATAATATCTTTTTAATATAATAAAAAAAATTTAAAATAATTTTTTAAACTACATTATTTATCACATGTATAGTTTATATTCACATAGATTATTTTATATTTTTTTCATGTGAAATATTAAATTTTTAAATATTTTTTTTATTTTTTTGAGCTAACACATGTAATTTGAAACCAACCTCTTGACTTAGTCAACCCAAGTTAAGTCTAATATCTATGTTTTTTTACTATACAACTAAATAACTAATTTTCCATTGAAATAAATAAATAAATACCAATTATCAATCTAACATGGGCTTAATGGTCTTTTTGCTTTTTTTCAAAACAAACAAATGACTATAATACTCTCATAAATAAATGCTAAACATATTATAAAGGGCTTGTTTTTTTTATCTTTTCATTATAATTTTTTCATTATTTTTAATTTGCACCAAAAAAATTAATTTTTTACTGGATAATAAATATTATTTAGAAATAATTGTTAACTCGTGCTACATGAGCTCAAGTGAGTTAATGCTACCAACAATTTTTAAGTGGCAAGTGCAACAGCGTTTGATAACCAAAGACGGCCATGGTGTTGCTTGAAAGCTCTTGTGACGATATAGTCGATAGGGGTAGAGTGTCTTATTCAATTGAGAATATTTGGGTTGTAGTGGGCTTTGTTCCTCCCTTCTCTTTTTTTCTTTTCTACGATTAAAAATTCATGCCTATTAAAGTCTTTTAATATGTATTTATTCAAATTATAATTATAATTATTTTGATTGTTATTTGTAGGATTTTTATGTATTTTTATTTTTTTAATTTCATCTATGACAATTTTATTTTATTTAAATTTATTTTTTATTTAGTTTTTATCTTTTAATTGTTGTTTTTTATCCCTTTCTTGATTTATTTTTATTTTTATTTTTATTTTTAATTTTACCCATCAATATTTTATTTCATTTAACTTTTATAATTAATTTGGATGTTTATTATTTTAATTGCTAATTTTTCTATTATTTTCTTAATTTTTTTTTAAATTTAGCCACTAATTATTATTTTTTCCATTTATTTTCTATATTATATTTGATATTCGTTGTTTTGATTGTTATTTATCTTATTATTATTTTTTTTGTGATCAAGAATATTGTCTCATTATTTTTTCTACAAATTAATCTTGGTCTATAAGTTGAGTCATTAATTTTGAAATTCAATTTGGTTTAAGTTTGGTATTTTATTTCTATTTTACAAGTTATTTTTTCTTAAAAAAATTCTCCATGTTATTTATATTTAATATTATTTTTACTCTTATCATTTAACATTAAATTATTAAATCTTAAATTTTTTTATTTTTCTTGTGAAGTTATCTTAGGTTCAAGCCAACCAACCCAGGTAGACTCAAATTTATCTATCTTGATCTTGTTTTACATGTAACGAGTTGGTTAAATAAATTCGAGTTAATTTTTTTTTTTATTTTACATTAAGTTATTACATCTTAATCCTTGCAATCCTTTCTATTTTATTTTTATAAGATAATTCCAATCTCATATATTACATTATATCTTAATCAAGTTATTCTGAACATATTTTTTTACATTAAAAGAATTAGCCTGAGCCCGTGGCCCCCTATCTAATTAATTTTCTAATTGTTATAAATCTTTGGAATAAAAAAACTCGAGGAAGTAGAAACCGCAGCGAATAAATTATAATTTACTCTGAATCTTTTCATATATATATAAAAGAAGACAATAAGTCGTTGGGAGAGCATCTCGTCGCGAATGCGCAAAGCAAGCGTGCATCTTCAGGTCTTCACATCGTGATGGCGGTGCCTCCTCGCACCCCATTTTACGATGTTCTGGTGACTATGATACTCATTTCCCACGCTCCATTGTTAACGTAAAGTATTTGCTGTGGGAAAGCCATTATAAATATGCAGGTGGCGGCTCATGAAAGATAATCCTTATTTTGTAAGTGAGGTTATAGCCTAGCGGTGGGAGAGATTTGTCCCTTTTCTTGACACATGGGTTCGAATCTTACCATGCATGCTTGTCACCCCGCGGTGCCTTATCTGTTCACTGGGCTTGCAGGATGTTCAGTGAACCGTGTGGATTAGTCGTGGTGCGCGTAAGCTGACCCGGACACCCCACGTAAAGTAAAAAAAAAAAAGATAATCCTTGTTTTCAAAGAACGCATGTGGTGGCTCATGAAAGTGAAAAACCGGGCTATTTTTTTTTTTTTTTACAACAGCAAGGATTATCTTTTTAGACAGCGCGTGCATACAGCGCGGTTTAATAATAACTTTTATCATTTTAATTTATAATAACATTCTAGACTATATTATCAAATATATCCTTTTAATTTATTAATTTAGAAAATAAAAAAATATTCTTTCATTACATTTTTAATCATATTTTAAAACACTTTGTACTACATTACTATTTACATACTTAAAGCTCTGTTCATTTTTGTGTGTTTGAATACATTTCAAAAATATATTTAGCTTGAAAAAATATTCAATTAATTATTTTTAATTATTTTTATGGTATTGTATATAATATATATATATATATATTAAAAAAACACATAAAAATCATGTTTCATTGCAATATTAAAAAAAGGATGTTTGGAAATATAAGTCATCCTGTATTTTTAAAAATTTAAATTTTTTTTACTAAAAAATATTATTTTTTATGTGTTGATGTAGTGATTTTAAAAATAATTTTAAAAAATTAAAAATAATATTATTTTAATGATAATTACCATCATACCCTCACATAAATTTTAATAAAAAGTTTTCATTTTGCAAAATAGAAAATGCCGTGAACTGATCCGAACCACCAATTGTTAATGACTGTAATTCGAAACGTCGTTGACCTGACAAGGGAACCAAGCTCTTGCTTTATCAAATGATGTGATTAATGGCCGAATTTCGTTTGCTGAATACGTAACTCTTGCACGTATCGTTGGAGCCGCTATTTTCCCTCCCCCGCTGCGTCACTTATCCGATGTCCATTGATTAATGTTGAGTTAACTATAACTTGATACACGTAAGTTAATAAGATTAATTTAATTAGTCCTCATATTTTTAATTTTATTACAAATTAATCCCTCTGCCATTCTCTAGCTGTGACTGATTTTGATCATTCCCCCCTAATATATCTCTCTTTCTGACTAAATTCTAATAGCACTGTAATGTTTTCCCTTCTTTTTCCTTAACTTTTAAACACTTCAACATAAATTCCATACCAAAAACTAAGAGCTATTTACCTCCATCATAAATTAAGTTATGATTGAAAAAGTAAAAAAAAAGAAATTTATAAAGAATTAAGAATCAAAGCGAAAAAAGAAATCCAAAGGAGAAACAGTTTTAAATATCTAATTATTATTAATGAAATAATAATCAAAGCTAGTTACAGGATTAATATATAGTTTATGAAATAAGAAGGACTGATTAATTAATTTTATTAAACAATAGAGACTAAGTTATAATTTACTCGTCACCGAGGTTAGAACTGAAAGGACTGTCGCCGCATAATCCCCTCTACTCGACGGTGCATCTCTAAACTCCAGTCGATGAACACGAGAGCGATTAACTTGACACGTCATATAAATCCACAGGCGTCACGTTTCAGAACTTCTTCCTAAACGCGATAAGATATGACCATCTCCAAACCTCCACGTGTACAAGGCAATTGACCCCACTTGTAACATTAATTTATAATTTAAAAACCTGTCTCCTTCCAGTTCAAAAAGCAGCAAACCTGAAAAATTGAGAGCAAGGAAACAATGGGCAAAGAAAACGAGACATCGGAGACACCAGGTGGGTTTAGGCTAGTTGGTTTCTCAAGCTTTGTTCGAGCCAACCCACGGTCCGACCGATTTAAAGTTAACCGGTTCCACCACATAGAATTCTGGTGCCCGGACGCAACAAATACGGCTCGCCGATTCTCATGGGGGCTCGGCATGCCCATCGTCGCCAAATCCGACCTCTCCACAGGAAACGCCACACACGCCTCTTATCTCCTCCGCTCCGGCGACCTAAACTTCCTCTTCACCGCACCGTATTCTCCCTCCATCGCCTCCATGGACAACCTCTCCCACACTGCTACCGCCTCCATCCCCACCTTCAACCACGAAACCAGCCGCGGTTTCTCCGCCAAACACGGCCTCGCAGTCCGCGCCGTCTCCATCGAGGTTGACGACGCCGAGCTGGCTTTCACCACCAGCGTCGCGCACGGTGCCAAGCCATCAGCGTCTCCAGTCCTCCTCGATAATCGTGCCGTTGTCGCTGAGGTTCACCTCTACGGCGACGTTGTGTTAAGATATGTGAGCTACGGGAATTCTGAAAGAGATGACTCTGACCCCGGTAGTTGGTTTTTGCCCAAATTTGAGGCCGTCGAGGCAGCATCGTCGTTTCCGTTGGATTATGGGATTAGGAGATTAGACCATGCGGTCGGAAACGTTCCTGAATTAGCTTCGGCGGTGAATTACGTTAAGGAATTCACCGGTTTTCATGAATTTGCAGAGTTCACGGCGGAGGATGTTGGGACTAGCGAGAGTGGACTGAATTCGGTTGTTTTGGCTAATAACGAAGAGACGGTACTGTTGCCAATGAACGAGCCGGTTTTTGGGACCAAAAGGAAGAGTCAGATACAGACTTATCTAGAGCACAACGAAGGGGCTGGGTTGCAACATTTGGCGCTTGTGAGTGAGGATATTTTCAGGACTTTGAGGGAGATGAGGAAGAGGAGTGCCGTTGGGGGATTCGAGTTTATGCCTTCGCCACCGCCCACTTACTATAAGAATCTGAAGAGTCGAGCTGGGGATGTGTTGAGCGATGAGCAGATTAAGGACTGTGAGGAATTGGGGATTTTGGTTGATCGAGATGATCAGGGGACTTTGCTTCAGATTTTCACCAAGCCCGTCGGTGATAGGTATCTGCAGAACTTCTTTGATTTCATTGAATTGTATTCGTTGGGTTTAGAGTTCATGTATGGCTATATAGATCAGATGGTTTTGAGTCAATTTATTATTATCTTATTTCTTTGAGTAAGTTTTAGGCCTCAGGCTAGGAAGATTTGAGGAGATTTATTTAATCTTGTGTTTTTGGCAGGCCAACTATTTTTATAGAGATAATTCAGAGAGTTGGGTGCATGCTCAAGGACGAGAAGGGCAAAGAATACCAGAAGGGTGGATGCGGAGGATTTGGGAAAGGAAATTTCTCAGAGCTCTTCAAGTCGATTGAGGAATATGAAAAGACACTTGGAGCCAAAATAATTGCAGAAACAGCTTCAGCATGATTTGTTTTCTCTCTTGGCTGCTCTTTCTGAACACTCTATGCAAGAGACTTGGTTGATGAAGCCAGGTTCGTTATACTATTACGTCTAATGCAGCTAAGATGATGTTATGCAATAAGTTTGTTAAGTCGAGCAATTTCAATGCAAATTGTTGACGCATGGTGAAAATTTCGTTTCTATCTACTCAGGATAACACTAAAACTGCAAGCTGAAAAGAATTATGAACTTCGATTGATGTTGCAGTGTTCTTTTATTTAGTTATTTCTGAATCATGTAGAGCAATTGTAGTCTTGTAGAGTCGGAAATTGGAAAATCTGAAGGCTAAAACCGGTCGTGCATTGCATTAACATCACGCAACCTCTCTGTTCGTTTACTGGTTCTGTTTATTTTCCGAAAGCCACACCCTCTATGAGCTCTTTGACAATTCTCTTTAATCCTAGTTGGGAAACAAGTTACAAAGAAGAAAAAACAATCGTTGGCTTTGCTGCCGTTTGCAATGAAGTAATAACAGAGATGAACTAAATCGATATTTTCTCTCAGACGATGGCCTCGGTTTTACTTTTTTAATTCATGGATATGGGATCACTGGCAATCTTATTTCCCACCTAAGATTGGATGAATTCTTGAAGAACGGGCTTTATTTGGGAAAATCTTGGATGATTTTGCGTCATTATCATGCCTTCTGGTACGAGTTTGATGGGTGTTGAACATACAACACAGATCCCTGCGAATAGGTCGTGATATCAACAGAGAAAAGTTCTCAAACAGCAGAGTAAGAAGAGCAGAGGAGGAGGGGGAGAGAGAGAGGTAAAGGGTCCAGGACCCCTATTCATTCTTTAGTTTTTCCACCAAACCTTCTATCCTGACGGTCAAAAATCAATCCCAACTCAATTTCTTCCCCAGTTTTTCCTGCAGCAACACCCTCGTTTCTTCACTAGCAACACGTTCACCTCTGCCATTTGCAAGAAAGCTAAAATAAGCCAAAAAATGGAATCCCGTGAGAGCTTGTACTGTTTGTGCCTGCAACTTGTCCCCTATCTTGCTCGTTTCAACGCTATCAAACTTCGATGGGTTCCGGTGAATCATCATCCGTTTCGACATATGAATTGAAAAACTCCAACAGCTGGCTTCCACTCCCATGACATGTGTGATGGCTCGTACCATATTCGTATCATGTTCGGATGAAGAAAGCCAAATTAGTTTACAGTAAAAGTTAACTATTTGGATTGTTTTTGGTATGAAAATTTTTGAAAAAAATAAATAGATATAAAAATATTTGATAAAATTTTTGGATAAAGATTAATATTTTTTATGGGTAAAGACAATAATTCTTTTAATATTCTTTTAATATGTATTAAATAAACATAAAAAAATAAATATAAAAATCTAACATCAAATATAGTCATACATGAATATTAAATTATTTTGATGTTATATATATATATTAGTTTAAATTAACAAAATATAAACATGTTAGACTAAATTAAACAAGCAAATACACTTGTCAAATAACAAATATAGTTTGAATTCAAATTTTAAATATAGTTAAACTATCTTAACAAGCAGGTCTATAGTAGTGTTGATTTATAAAATTCTGAACTAAAATTTTTCTCAAATTATTATTTTTTTGTTATAAATGTTTTTGCCAACATTTTATTATAGATCAAGTGATCAAATGCATCTTTAAAAGTGATCTATCTCATCAAAGCCTTTAATTTTTATTATTTTTGCATACAGCGCATTAACATTAAGTTAATTTTTGCCGAGGCTTGTTTAATAATAGTTACTCCTGTAGTTATCACAATCACAGCTACTCTCATAAATGTTATATAAATTATTTTATTATCCATAACATGAAAGTGAAGTTTTCTGATAACAAAATCTAAAAATTTAGATAAATAAATATTAAAAAAAACATATAAAATATTTTCACAATCAATACAATAAATTATGCTGAAAGAAACTCACAATGTATAATAGTTATGACAATAATATCTGATTTTCTAAACAAACAAGGTCTTCAAATATATTATTTAAAACCATAAAATTCAATTTTTCAATGATAAAACCGTTTTGAAAATTATACAACTCATAAGTTCACAATGATCAATAAACATTGCGTAATGAAAACCATATAATTATTGGTACAGTCCTATAAATTTATCAATATATAACAAATATAATCTAGCACTAATCATAAATTAATCAAAGTAAAATAAAACAGAAATTTATGTTTATTAGCTTCTGTTATAATTCCTCTTATTAAATTTATAATTCTATAAATTGTCTCTCGGTCGATTCCCCGCTCCCATTCCCCTATTCCCTCTCTCTCTTGGTTTCTCTCATTCCCCCATTCCCCCATTCCCTCTCTCTCTCGGTTTCTCTCATTCCCCCATTCCCCCTTTCCCTTTCCCTCTCAGTTTCTCTCATTCCTCTATTCCTTCTTGGTTTCTCTCATTTCCCTTCCTCTGTTTCCTCTCCCTCACGGTTTCTCTCATTCCTCCATTCCCCTGTTTCTTCTCGGTTTCTCTCATTCCCCTTCCCTTGTTTCCTCTCCTTCTCGGTTTCTCTCATGCCCCTATTCCCTATCAGTTTCCCCTTATTACCTCTTTGTTTCTCTTGACATTTATGCACAAAGAAGCAAAGATTCAAGACAAAGAAGCAGGACAAAGATTAAAGATTCAAGGGGTAACAAGGTTTCTCCTTCCCAGTTCTCCCCCGGTTACTTTTTCTGATAATGCTGGGAGTTGAAAAAAAGAGAGAGCAAGGGTTGATTTTCAACACTTCCACTTAAGATATGATGGCTGGATTTAGGGGTGGGTTAATAGGGAGGGGCTGCTTTTTGTTGGGAAAGTTTGAGGATTTTGCTTTGATTAATTCACGGTAATCTTGCCCCCTTTTACCTCTCTCTATGCACTTGATTTGGTTTGTTTGGTTAGAAGAAAATTACCAAATGTGAGTGATGAAAAGAAAATTGTCATGGAAAAATTGTGTTTTCTATGGCTTGTTTAATGATTTTGGTTTGTCTTAACTAGTCAAATGTGACGAATCAGATAAAGAAGAAAACTGTGTTATGAAAATGTTATGGAAAAAATATGAAAGTAGCAAATTTATCAAAAATATCAAAGGATTTATGCCATAATTTTTACTTATCTAAACAAAGAAGATACAAACATAAATGAAATAATAGAGAAAAAAATACATGAAATCAATTGTTCAAGAGAAATGCTTTGATTATCCAAAGAAATGCTTCAATTGTTCCTACTTCCAATCATTTTTGAAAAGAAAGAGAGATCCTGATTTGTGAAAATGAGTGTAATGAAAAAAAAATATTTTTTTTTTATCAGAAGAAAAACACTTTTTTTCGATAAAGTGATATTTTTATGTTAATAACTAGACTTATTATTTAAAATAAAAAAAAATAAAAGGTAAAAAAACAAGAAAGAAAATGAAAGAAAAATAAAGTAGCTATCAAGAATTGCAACCTTACTATAATATATAGTAATATATAAGAGCAACGAGAATTAAGTTTGAGTACAGTGATACTCTTTATATATATATATATAATTTTTTTTATCTCTAATAATATTAAATTATCTTATAAATATAAATAACATTAAATATTATATCAGTCTACCGCTGCACTTTTGTCCAAGAACGCACCTTTAAAATAGAAAAGAGTGTTTTTCCAGCTCTGTCACTGTTAGTCTTATTAATCCATGATGTTAAATAATGCAGCTCCTCGAGTAAACTAGCAGTTGCCTAGGCATTTGTCCCTTGCAATTACCATATCATCGAAGCAACGAGATTGTTTGAAATCTTGTAATTCAATTAGATCATAGCATTGAAACGCTACGAGCAGCAGCAGGAAATATACAACTGTTAGTTTAGTTGCGTCAGCTATTAGACATTTGTTTTAAAAATATGGTTAATGGAAAAGGAAACAGATAGTTTAGGAAAATAATATTAGGTTACTAATTGGTGAAATTAAAATAAATTAAATCAAAAAAATAATCACGAAATACTGTTTTAATAAATAATTTTTTATGAATATGACTACAACAATTTAGGCACACCTTTTTATTTTTTTTCTATTAATTAAAATATTATGCCTTCACTTTTAAGTTAATATTTTATGAAAAATTATACTTCAACAATAAATTATAAATAAATAGAAAATCAATCTCAAATAATTAATGGAGATTAGCATGAAAGCATGCGAGTTGTGATTAAAATATACCCGGCATTCACAAGACTGCGTGTTACTTGATGCTCTAATTAAAAATCACCTTAAAGAAGATTTTATATATATAACAAAATATATATATGAGGATGAGGATCTAGATGGATTAAAAAAAAGAATATTGTCTTGATATCATTATTAATTATAATTAAGTTTCAATTGAAACTATCTAGCAGGTAATTTAGTAGTAAGAAATTAAAATTAATTTTTTTATAATCTTTGATTAAAATTTTATAATTGCTAATGTGATGGCTACTAAAAACATACATAGTTATAAATTTTAGAATTTATAATATTAATAGAGATGCATACAAACTGATTTGAATATTCATATTAATAATTAAAAAAAATCAAGGTTATGTTTTATATTTAAGGGCATGCTTTGTACAAATAATGAGCTCATTAATTGTTATCTATTATTAGAATAACTGTCTGAAACTCATAAATTAATAAACTTGATAAAAAAAAAACAAGACCAAAAAAAAAAATGGTGTCCCGTGTGATGCTATTATTAATGGTAACAACAATAAAATAATAGAAGCATGGTAATATATAGTTTTTTATGGCATTAATTTTTTATGTTAAAAAAAATTAAGTTTATCCACAACATAGTAAGTATCACCTATATAGTTTTATTTAGATACACACTAAGTTGAAGAAAAAAAACCATCTAGAATTGTTTTTTAGGTTACTTTAAATTAATTACATATCAATTCGAATAAATTAGAACCTTTTTAATTATTATTTTTTTTAATAGTCGATCGAGGATGAGATTTCCTCACATCATAAACAATTATATGAAAATTAAGGCCAATCGAGCCTCTCTGTCTGCAAGACATTAAGAAAATATAGCAAGCAAATCAGATCAACCCACGTAATGTGCTTTATTGAAAACTTAGTTAAAGATCGAAATTTTTAATCCTCATGCAATGGACCTGGTGGTTAGAGTCGAGGGGCAATCAAACAATTATTTTTTTTTTAAAAAAAAGGAATAGTGATACGTGTGATGTAATGGAATGCAAGTGGCCTTTGAGGAGCGCAAGCACCACCCCTCTCCATCTCTGTATAAAAGAGTTCAAGAGAGCCTGGAGTTCGAGCATGCAAACGATGAGAGCTTCCATCTCTTCGACTTCCTATGTGAGATTAGACATGTACAGGGACGGGATGGTTGAGAAGATGAAGCTCGACCACAAAAAAGGTGTTTTTCCAGTTCTGGTTGGGAACGAGGAGACGATGAAGAGATTTTTGCTACCCACGCGGTTAACCAAGCATCCTTTCATTGTTCAGCTGCTCGAGATGTCAGCTCAGGAATACGGGTTCGAGCAAGAGGGATTGCTGAAGATTCCATACGATGCTACTTGCTTTGAAAAGATGCTCAAGCTCATATCCAAGAAATAGTCTCACCATTGCTCCTGGAAGATAGAGTTCACAAACTCGATTGGCAGACACCATGCCTTTTGCAATTATATGCTGCCATTAATCTTAACGCACTTTTGCTATTTTTTTGGATAATTTCTTAGACACGGACATGGGATTATGTGGGAGTTTATTCCAAAGTGATGGATTAGTGTTTTTTTTTGGATATTTTTTTGGATAATATATATATATATATATATATATATATTATCTTGATGAACAAGAGATATAAGACGTGCACTTTATTTTTTTTCTTCAAAAAAGATAATTCTCTGAGCTATCAAAAAAAGCAATGATATTTCTCGAGAGTCATTCTTTTTTTTCTCCACTCCTTGTCGTTGCATATCTATTATTAGCTTTTTTCTTTAAAAAATAATTATATTTTTTCTTAAATGATATTTATTTGAGCATTAAAGAATTCTTAAATTCATAAAATGATATATTTTGTAGGTATGAAGTAATATCCATTAACCATTTTGACTAAAAAAAGTTGTTCAAATTAATAAAACTGAGAGGTTAATTTATTATCTAAGATACTAGCTTTATACTTAAATTCATTAGATAAGTTCAAACTTCATCCAAAAAATATAGTGGTCATGTTTTTTTTTCTTTTTCTCATTAAAGGGTTAGTGTCCTCACACTGCTAGGGTTATTAAAATATAGATTTAGAATTTTTCTTAGAGTACAATAAATATTATTTTTATTTAAAAATACATCAAAATAATATTTATTTTTTTAATTTTTTAAAAGCAACATATCAAAATGATTCAAAAACACATCAAAAAATTAATTTGAAGCCAATCAAAATTGAACAAAATTTCAAAAGCATGGTCGAACCACAATGCCAAATAGAGCTTTATTCAATTGTAGGAGGGTAAAAAAATTACAAGTTCGTATAAAACCATGTAAATATTAAATAAAAAATACAAACATTGTATGTATGTATATATGTGTATAATAAAATTTTCACATTATCATTGTAATTTAAATGAAATGAAAGTGATATATTCTATAATTAAGTATCTCAAATAATGAATCTTATAAATTATGGTTTTTTTTTTATAAATAGCTATATTTTGATGCATTTATTTTTTACTTGGAGAAATTATTTATTGTTTTTTTATGGATAAACACATTTTCTATTTTTTATTGAAAAAAGAAAATAAAGATGAATAATTTGTATCTTCACTAAATAGGCCTATAATATCATAAAATCAAATTGGCAAAGAAAAATATTTTAGGCAAAAAAAAGGTAATGTAATTTGAGATTAATTAAGAAAGATACTCGATAATTCAATAAAAAGTACCAGCAGAAATGTTTAGGACGTCAATTGGGAAAATCTTATGTTGCACGTAGTGATTAGTAACATTTTATTTGTTACTACATTAGACATATTAAAAAAAATAAAAAATAGACAGACATCTTTAAAAGAGAGAATATTAAATTCAGAACCATAAAAAATAATAAGCATACTTCCATCTAAGTTTTCTCTTCATTTTTTATATCTATTTTTGTTGAAAAAACTTTAAAGTAAACCTGGTGAAGTGACTGGGTCCATCCATGGCCTTCCTTGTCACAGTTCTTTCCGATGACACAACTTGGCCGGCAAACCCGTGACCTAGCATGCTTCCTCTTATGTTGCGGATAAGAACTAGGAAGGCAATGAAAATTATAAGATATTATTGATGATGTATTAAAAAATTTAAATAGCTTGAAGATTAAGATTTATATTGATTAATTCTTTAAATTTAATAATTTAATTTATTTATTTATTCAAAATAAATGCGTGATATGATATTAATATTAAAATAGCATTCTGAATTCTTTATTTTTATTACAAATCTTTTATTTAATTTAAAATAATTAATAATATTTAGATTAACGTATGAGGTATATCTTTTTATTCTTAGTTGGTGAATAAATTGATAGGAGAATATTTTGGTCATAAAAAAATGGTAGAGGGAGGACACGATATACCAAGAAAATTTCGAGAAGATACATACAAAATATACTTTCTATATAAAAAAAAAAATGCAAAATGTACGATATTTTCTTGGCTGGGCCTGGCTGTATGCTATTTTACTCATGCACGCTTGGATTGAACTACCTCCTGCGAGCCTAAAGAGACCTAAATATAGGCTCTGGAAGCTCAATTGGACGAATAAGTGTTTTTGGGCCGAGATAAATGTGTAGATTGGACTAGTTCTGGATCAGAAATTAGATCTGGGCCAAGCTGAGAACATTTTGGGGCTTGGAGCTGACCCTGACCACGACACGAAACTAGGGTTTTACACTCTCACTTATATACTCCTCCAAAACTTTGAGACCGGGAGGAAAGAGTTAGCGTTTGATCTGAGGAACCCGGCTGCCTCTCTCTCAAGCACGTCACAAAATGGTTTCCTTCAGGGTATGTAACATCAACATCCTCGGACCTCCTCATTCTGCTGTTTTTCATGGCTCCAATGACAAGATGTTTGATTTTTTTTATTTGTGTTTTGCGTGGAAACAGTTTCACCAGTACCAAGTGGTCGGGAGAGCACTTCCAACTGAGTCCGATGAGCATCCAAAGATCTACCGCATGAAGCTTTGGGCCACTAACGAGGTCCGTTCAAAATCAAAGTTCTGGTATGTGTCGTCTCCTTGATGGTTTTTTGAGTCGTTTGTATGTATTTTATTATGATCGCAAATTTCTGATTCTGTGATGGCTGATGAGTTTTAGGTACTTCTTGAGGAAGCTTAAGAAGGTCAAGAAAAGCAATGGACAAATTCTTGCCATCAATGAGGTATGTTTGATCATACGCTTGTTATAGAGCGTCCGATGATGTTGTCTTATGAGTAAGATAAGAGCTGATTTGGGCCTTGAAGGTGTTTTTTTGTTTTTGTTTTATGAAGGTGTTTCTGGACGTTGAGATTAGTGAAGTAGGCAATGGAATATCATTTTCAATATAGTAAAACTCATCAAGTTTTGCCATTATATAGGATAGGATAACCATTTAATTCTGAAGTTGGGGGTCCTTAATCGAGATCAATCAGCTTATAATTGAAAATGACTGTTTCAACATGAAGCCGAACTAGAGTTAAAAGGGGGATGAAATGCTATGTCCTCAGCGCCCTAACGCGATGAAATTCTAGACTTAACTTCGTAGAACTATGTCACTCATTCAGTGGGAAATTTTAATAAAGTTGCACCAATGAAAGTGTTAAACTTGGAAGGAAATTTATTTAGTTATGAGGAATACTAAGCTGAATTTTAGTACCAATAGATCAGCTCAGCTCGTAATTACTCACCTCTTAACTAAAAAAATCCGTCCACTTAAATCTTCAATCACAAAATTTATTTACATGCTCCTTGCCTCAAACACCTGCATTTTCATGCATTGGTCTGAATCCTGGCAACATGGAGAAAAATGCGTTGATTGCTCCCATCGGCTCTATAATCTGTGCATCCAGGCTATTTGCATGGAGGAGGCCTGCGATTTCAATTTTGTTTTTCTTCAGCTAATAGTATTGGCGAGTTATAACCTAAATGTTGAAACTAAACTTTACTCTCTCCAGATGTAGAACCTCTGAAAGGATATCTCAGGAATAATTATTTTTACCTGTCTTTGTTATTGCCTTCTGCATAAGTGCATCTGCATGGGTGAGATTTTGAATCTTTAATAAACATTCTATAGCTCTTTTGTTTATGCTCCTGGGGTTCAAACTTCCTTTTAATTAAGGGAAGGTCACATGATTAGCTAGTTAAATCAACTCACAGGAATTGACTTTCTTCCTTGATAGCCATCCATTCCAGTGCTTTCTAGTGTTTTGGTGTCACAAATTACAAATCCTGTGCTTGATTTAGATTCATCTTTAAAGGGGAAATGTCAGCAACATTTGTGATACTTGTATATGAGCCTTCCTGTGGAAGGACAAGTATCACTGGCTTTTATGCTTCTTTGTTTTGCTATTTTATTCCAATGGTCTTTAAATAATTATTTTCTGATTGTAGATTTTTGAGAAGAATCCTACCAAGATCAAGAACTATGGCATATGGCTGCGATACCAGAGCAGAACTGGTTATCACAACATGTACAAGGAATACAGGGACACAACTCTTAATGGTGCTGTTGAACAGATGTACAATGAGATGGCATCTCGCCACAGGGTTAGGTCACCATGCATCCAGATCATCAAGACTGCTACCATCCCTGCAAAGCTTTGCAAGAGAGAGAGTACCAAGCAGTTCCACAATTCCAAAATCAAGTTCCCATTGGTGTTCAAGAAGGTTAGACCCCCAACCAGGAAGCTCAAGACAACATACAAGGCATCCAGGCCCAACCTGTTTATGTAAATTGGTTGGTTCTTTGATCTGCGACCTTGTTAAGCTGAATAGATTGTTGAGCTAGAGTGGGTTAGAGCTAGATCTCTTTCATGAACCCATTGCTTCCAGGAGCTTAGTCTGAATTTACTGTTGTCCACCCTTTCAAGTTTTGAAGCTCATGTGTTTTGTTAAGTTGCCTAATTTCTTTTTGAATTTTGTGCTCATGGAAACTTTCTGGTGCCTTGTATTGGCGCTGTCAAATGCTTATGAAAATGTTCTTACCAGTTTTGAAGATAACGTGTTCGGGAATTGGTGCTTCTCGTATTGATTTTGATTATGGAGCAGCTAGTATATTGTCCGCACTCTGCATGATGGTTGAATCAGTTTTTTTTTTTTAATATAAAAAAATATTAAACTTGATCAAGTAAATTAATTTAATTTTAAAATCTCTGATTTAATTCTTTGCTGGATTCAAGTTTTTAATTAAATTATAAATTATGTGAGAGCTAGCTTGATTTAAATTCATTAATTTTATAGGTTTTAATATAATTTTGATTTAATTCATTAATTTTATAGGTTTTAATATAATTTTGATGATGATAAAATATAATTTAGTTTTTTAAAAAAGATAAAGATGATAATTTATTTTTTAAAATATTAATACATTGAATTGATCTGCATTATAAATTTTATTGAATTTAATAAAAAAAATTATTTAATTATATAATAAAAATAAATATTGATAAAAAAAAGAATCAACTTAAAAATAAATATTTATTTGAAATAATTATTTTTAAAAAGTAAATAAAAATTAATAATATAATATATTTTATAACCAATCTAACATCAAATAATGAAGTAAAAAATATTAAAAATATATATTTTATTACTGGATAAATTTAT